>JAJPUD010011761.1:34542-52861 GCA_023553655.1 Myrmecobius fasciatus
AGAGAGAGAGAGAGAGAGAGAGAGAGAGAGAGAGAGAGAGAGAGAGAGGGAGAGAGAGAGGACAATCAGAGGGAAAAGAAAAAGACAAAGAAGCAGAGATAGAAATATGAGGAAGAAACAAAAAGAGGAGAAGAGAGTTAAAAGAGAGATTCAAAGGCAGAGATAGAAAGAAGACAAGATAGCATTTCAACAAAATCATTTAAACCATCAAATAAGTAAAATATTATAGGATATATTACACATCCATCATCTTCCATTTCTACAAAGAGAAAAGAGTGCATTTTTTAAATTGCTTGCTCAGTGTAATTATAAAATATTCAGTTTCCATTCTTTCCTAGGATCATTTCATTTTTCAAAAGAAAAAGAACCAGTATGAAGGAATATTGTTTTATACTGTTTCTGTAGAAGAGGAATCGGATGCTGAAATGGCAATGATGGGGATATTTGGGGAAGTAGTTCTTTCATTTTAGAGTTTATGGTAGAAAGAGTTAGGAAAGCCAACATCCTACAATGGGCATCTTAGATTCCCAGAGAATAGATTACAAAAGGCTCTAAAAAGGAATAAATATAATAATGCTCAGTCATAAAAAATCCAGGACCTTAAATCCTATAAGGAATGTCAACCCAAGAGGGAGGAAAGTTCTCAAGAACACAATTCAGGAGACAGAAAGATAAATTATTCCTAGGTAAAAAGAGACTACTTTATCTTAAGGGATGCAGAGGGTGCTGATTAACCAGGTTGGATTTCAAAAAGGCAAGAGCCAAAGATGGAAGCAAGAACAAGTAACAGATTGAAATTATTGTGTAGTTCATTCCTAGGAGAATAGTGCTAGCAGTGCTACAGATAAGAATAAACTGAGTAAATCTTGTGAAGAAGGTTTAGGATAGCATCAAAAAGATGACACATTTTAACTTCACTGGAGAAATCAATTAATTAAACAATAAACATGTATTAAGTACTTGCTATGCATTATGAACTGTGTCAAGAGCTAGAGATATAAAAAGAAGCAAAAGAACTTAGTCCCTGCTCTCAAGAAGTATACAATCTAATGGAAAAGAGTGGTTTTAAAGAAGGAATAGGAGAATGTCTCAGAATTTATGAGATAAAGATAACATGAAACAGAGAGAAGGTAGGGTTCTTTATTTTTTTTCTCTTTTCTCTTACAAAGAGAATAATCTTTTCCTTAGAGGGGCAAACCTAAAATGGCTAAGAGAGTTGATGGGACACTCAAGATAAATAGGAAGCCTCTAAGTGATCACCTACCTGCCTTTAATAAATTCAAAACAGGAGGTCCAGATAAATTACATCCTAGGGAGCTAAAAGATTGAGCAACTGTCATTGTAAACTACTCTCAATGATTTTTGAAAAATCTTGGGAGAACAGAACTAGTGAAATGGGCAAATGACCCAGATGTTTTAAAGATAAGAGAATTAGGATCATCAGGAAATACTTAAAAATTGCATATTCTCCCAAGAGAAATTACTCCTCTATAATCATATTTGCTTTTTCAAATCTTTCTTTCAAGGGCCTGTATATGTAAATTTTAGCTCAGCCCCCATCCAAATTGTCACAGTTTTTCAAATGAGTGGGCTCCGAATTAATGAGGTGTTTCTGAACTGTTTGTCTCCCTGAAATTAATAAATGTTTTTCCTCAGTAACATATATTAAAATTTCCCTTAGTCACCTTTGCTTTTCAAAATAAAATACACTTTTTGAAAAGTCATAGGTTGAATCATAAGTATGTTGTGATGGGAAGAGATGAGTTGCTGCCTAGCATCTTCCAGAAGCCAGGATATTAGGAATCAACCAGACAAAGAGACCTGCATCATTTCTGTCACCAGACTGTCACCAGGCAACACTTAACTCCTTCTGCATATCCATCCAGACATAATTTCTCCTTAGCTCTCTACTCTTTCCACATAAACTAACTCCTTTTCAAAAAAAAAAAAAAGATACTGGAATGGTTTGCCATTTCCTTCTCCAGATCATTTTATAGATAAGGCAACTGAGGCAAAGGGAATTACATTATTTTCCCAGGGTCACACAGAGAAGTAAGTGTCTGAGGCCAGATTTGAAGCAATGAAGATCAGTCTTCCTAACTGCAGGCTTGGTGCTCTTGATACTGTGGCACACAGCTTTGCAATTGTCAAAATGTTTTTCCTTCCAATGCCTTTTGAGGTATATGGTATGAGAAAGCTCCCTTCAATTTTACACATGATTAAACTAAGGTTCCAAGCAGTGATATAATTTATTTGGCATCATAATGCTATTAAGTACTAGTGACAGTACTCAATAGAGCATAGGTTGTAGATTTTTAGCCAAAAGAAACCTCAAAGATCATCTAAGTCAGCAAAATGATTGTATAGATGAAGAATAAGAATCCTAGAGAAGATGTGAGTTCCCAAGGTCACATAATTATTAATCATCAGGGATGAGATAGAAACCCATGTCCTTTGACATCAAGTGTAGTGATCTTTACCTTGATTATTAGCCAATGCTAATAATCATTTCATTTTCCACTGTAACAATGAAGAGCATTATGATTTCATTGTTCCATGTCCTATAAATTTATTATTATTGGTTAAAAATTAATAAGATGGAATTTAAGTGTGGAAAATATAAATTCTCATATTCACACTCAAAAATCTATTTAATGGTAAGAAAGTTATCTCAGGTTTTTAGTAGATCCTAAGCTCAACAAAAGTCAATCACATGGCATAGCAGACCAAATAAATAAACAAATGCCAAACTAATGAAAACTTGGACTACGGTAAGAGAGGTAAAATTTTCATTTCTGTTAGTTCAGTTGACTAGAGGGTCGTTACTAAAATTCAAATCTCAATATCAATATCCATACTGAACTATACTTCAAGACAGTTAAATGTCTCATGGAGCTGGAAGGACAAGTCACTCTGTCTTCAATGTTGTACTTGGAATTCAGGAAATCCTGAGTTCAAATCTTGCCAGACACTTAATAGCTCTGTGATTCTGGGCAAGTCATTTAACTTCTATCTGCCCAACTTCCCCAGCTATAAATAATTCTATAGCTTTACAAATAAGGTTACTATATACTTGGCAGTAGGAAATTTTTGCAAATTGATATGTTTTACCTCTTAAATAGAAGTTTTATCACAAGAAAGGGAAGCTTCAAAGTGATGAATCTCAGAATCACAAAGTTAGAAGGGATCTGTTGATTTAACATTGTTGTCACCTCCAGGAATGTTTCCTCTATCCCATGATCTTCTTGGAGTCTGTCAAATCTTACTTTGCCTTAGTTGTAAGGCTTCTTTGAAATTCCCCCCTTAGTATATTAAATTAGTTCACATTATACTGGACATGAATCTCTTCCACAACATCATATTCACTGCTTCATTCAATTCATCTCCTATGAATTTCTGAATTCTTTTTACCTCTTACATTGAAGCTACTTTCTATGGTATCCAAATTGGTTAATATAGTCAGATATTTTTTCTTCCTTCTTTTCAGATTAAAACCATATTGAATTGATTTATAAAATTTTAGGAAAATACTTTCTCTGCCCTTGTTATACACTGCATCCCTGGAAAGGAAATTTTCATTACCTTATTTTATGTCTTAAATAAACTCATGAGAATTTGAATACTGATTCTGCTACTCAATATTTTAGGAATCATTCAACAACATCAGTTATGAAGGAAGGAAATAAACATTTATGAAGGAAACAAGCATCTATTAAATATACCTACTAAGTGCCAGGTACCATGCTGAACAATTTGCAGAAATTATCTTTTGATTGTGGATGTCAGTTTTTTCATCTGTGAAATTAGTGATTTGAATAAGTTAATATTCTAGTTCTAAATCTATGAACTACCAAGAGATAAAAGCAGTGATGTATGTCATTCATTTGTAAATCTTAAAACATTTAAAATGTAACTACTTAAATTTTAAACTATTCAAACTCTAAAACATATATGTATATATAATGCTATAATTATACTAAATATATACATATATGTATATGCAGCATATATGTGTATATGTATACTCTAGCAATTAATAACTAAACTCATATTAATAACTAAACTCATACCATATATATATATATGTATGTGTGTATGTATGCTCTAGCAATTATTAATAACTAAACTCAAGATACCTGGGACATTTCTATCTCTGCACCTTAATTCACTCTGTTCCCTATAACCAGAATGTGCTTCTTTCTCCATATTTAACATCCTTGCCTATTGAAATCCTTTACAAGCATCAAAGTTAACTCAAAAAACAGCTTCTACAGGAAACTTCCCTTAATTCTTTTTTGGCAATGATATTTTCCCCAGTACTTTGTTAGTTCTTTGTATGTTTGTTAAATCTACTACTAGATTCTGAGTTCCCATTTTTAACTTATCTGTTATATGCATGTCATATAGGAATGATAACTATTGGTATTCTGTATATCCCTTAGAGTATAATAAATGCTTCTTCAAGTTTTACGCTGAGAGATAGGAGTAAGAACATCTGTAGTCCCTTTATTGTGAAAATCAAATAGATTATTATGCATAGTGAAACTTTCCCTTTACAAATACGCAATGTTATTGTTGTTGTCCTATACTGTATGCCCTCAAATCCAAAAATGGTCAAATGCTATCTGTGGAAGCTTGGAATGTTAGACTGAACCACAGAATTTTTTATTTGGAAGGGTTCTCAGAGAACATCTAGTACAATTGGTTACTGATCAAGAATCCCCTCCATTATATTCCAAGCAAATAATATCATAGGATTGTAGATTAAGAACTATATATGAACTTTTAAGTAAGAAACCTAAGATGTTTTAAGATCCTTCTGATTAATTTTATAGATGAGGACATTGGGTTTCAGAGACATGGAAATAATTATCCTAAGATTTCCAGGGAAGCGAAGGCTATCACTCTTCTTCAGGACAGCTTCTCAGGTTTTTCCATCTATTGGTCATTTTTTCCCTGACAATAAGTAGCAACAACACACTTGATTCAAGTGGAGTTCTCAGGATCTCAGGAAAAAAAGAATAAATTTTTGTTATTTATATCAGTTCAGAAATTTTTTTAAATGGGCTTTAGGAGAAAGGGCTTTTTCTATTCTCATTTAAGTCTCTGGTGCATAAAATGTACATATTCCAAGACTGGACTTACAAGGAATTGACATAAGGGGCCCCTTGTACTGTTTGAGTTACTAATGGGATGGTAAATAATACCCAAACTACCTTTGTACTCTGATAGTGGATTTGCTCTATGGGTCAAAAAGTGGTTCTCCAAACATTAACTAATTTCTCTCCCAACACCTCCATGAGGTCAGGGAAGGTTAGTCTTGCATTTATTTCACAGAATACAAATTTGAGGTCCAGATAAATTGAGGATTTACTGAAGGTCAATGAGGAGTGCCGCCGTGCTACCCATTCTGGAACTCTAACCGAAAGAAATTCCTCCAAACCTGGTTCCATAGAAATTATCGGAGTAATCACACCTATGATGTTTTTATGAATGATCCCAAAACATAATATAGAACTGACAACAATTGGCAACAGATAATTTGCGTTTGTATGTGCATATTTTTTAAGAACTAATTACGTAGAAAAAAAATGAATGAGATGCATGAGGATATAGAACAGAAAACTTTCCAAGAATGGATGTTTGACCAGAATCAGTAAAGATCTCAAATAAAATGTCATATTTCACATTTGAAGACTGCAGAGGACAAGTGAGTTGTTTAAGAGTTAGGCTCATATGAGGTATAAAAGTTTAGAAGACATTTTTTTCCTCATCTATTTTAATGACTAAGAAACTAAACTGTTTCCTTCTGTTGAGAAAAGAATTGGGTAGAATGCTTGTTGAAGACAAATTTGCATCAATACTTTGAATGAAATAGAAGATTGTGAATAAAAGCAGCATTTTAATTGTGATGGAACGCAATTTAGCTAGTAATAAATACTATTATTTCCTTACCTATTTGAGAATTTGGTAGAGAGTGGTCCCACCCAACTTGGAAAACAATCAAAAAGAAATTGGGGAAAATTGTCTTTAATTAACAAGTACTTAGTCAAATATACTGAGAGCCTCCTTTTTTTTTTTTGTCAGAGGCCTTCTAGTTCTTGAAGCTTTCACTCAGAGTACAATTTCTTTTAATTGACAAAAGAAACTTGTGTGCCTAGTTTCCCAGTCTACAGAAAAAAAAAATGGAAGCAGCAGATTCAGAGAGGGGCTGCCCCAGTAAAGTACACACTCAGCTGTGGTCAAGCAGAAAGAAGTTTAAATTTAGAGGTGGAGGTCAAGATCTGAATTCAGAATCAGCTATTAGCTACTTCAAGAAGTAACTTGTTTCTTTGGCACTCATTTTCCACATCCCTAAAATGAAGAAGGGAGTAAACAAAATAGTCTAGAGTATCTTCCTGAACTGAATCTTGTAATCTTTGAGCTGTGACATAAAATATTTCTTCTCTTCCAACACCTCTGGAAGGACTGAGAAAGTTATGAAAGACTTTGCTTTGTGGACAAGTCAAAGTGACATTCAATGGACTATTTTAATCTGAAAAAAGTGCCAACCTACTGTTGCCAATTGTTCAAGTTCCCTCTTTCCAAAAACTATATGGTATTGAGTATTTGTTTACTTGGGGTATCAGCCAGTACTTTGAGAGCCAGAGCTGAGTTTTGTTTCATTTTGTTTATTCTTGATATCTCAACTATCTCCAAAAGAATGCTTGTATATGGCAGCTGCAAAAGAACTGAATTATTGATGATGATGTTTATGACAAAATCATACAGTGCTTTGCATTTTACCAACCATTGTATCTACATTATCTCATTTTATCTTCATAGCAACCCTGAGTGGTAGGTGCTATTATTTTCCTCATTTTACAGAGGAAAAAACTGAGGCAGAGTGATTAAATGATTTTTCCAGAGTTACACAGTGTCTGAAGTTAAATTTATATTCATCTTCCTGATTCTAGGTCTATTGTTCTATCCATATCTGACTGAAAAAAATGTAAAAAGCACACACTAGAAGTTAAAAGAGCAACTATATGAAATTATTTTTAAAAGATCTGAGATCATCATTGTCTTATAAAACCATTCAATATTTAATGTTCATAGAGATAATTTTTGTCATGCAGAAAAGGTAGAAGATGCCCTTTAATCTCTCAGTTTCAGAAAATAAGGAAATATCTTACAAATATATTGACCAACATCATCAGTTGGAGAATGGATGAATAAGTTATGATATATTGTTGTTATGGAATATTATTTTTTTGTAAGAAAAAATCAGGAAGATAATTTGAGAGAGACCTGAAGATACTTACATGAACTGATGCTAAATGAAATGAGCAGAACCAGGAGATCATTATACACGGCAAGAACAAGACTATACAACGATCAATTGTGATGGACATGGCTTTCTTCAACAATGAAATGATTCAAACCAGTTTCAATTGTTCAGTGATGAAAAGAGCCATCTACACCCAGAGAGAGGACAATGGGAACTGAGTGTGGACCACAACATAGCATTCTCACTCTTTCTGTTCTTGTTTGCTTGCATTTTGTTTTCTCTCTCAATTTTTTTTCCTTCTTGAGTCGATTTTTCTTGTGCAGCAAGATAACTATATAAATATGTGTACATATATTGGATATAACATATATATTGTATGTTATGTTATATATATTATATGTTATATATTGTAACATATTTAAAATGTATTGGACTACCTGCCATCTAGGGGAGAGGGCGGGGGGAAGGAGAGCAAAATTTGGAATGGAAGGTTTTGCAAGGGTCAATGTTGAAAAATTACCCATATATATGTTTTGTAAATAAAAATCTTTTCTTTTTTTCTGAGGCAATTGGGGTTAAGTAATTTGTCCATGGTCATACAGCTAGGAAGTGTTAAGTGTCTGAGACCAGATTTGGACTCAGGTCCTCCTGATTTCAGGCTGGTGCTCTATCCACTGCAGCACCTAGCTGCCCCTTAATTCCTGATTTCTTTAACATTAAGCTAAATTTCCACTTTCTTCAAGAAGCCTTTTCCAAACTCCATTTAATGTGGATGCTGTCCTTCTCTTGATTACCTGTTATGTATCCCATCTATATTTTGTTTCCATGTAGTTATTTGCATGTTGTCTCTCTTGTTGGATAGGGATCTCTAAGAGGTCAGGAACGCATTTAGGCCTTTCCTTGTATCTCCACTATCACTTGCTTATTTGACTTTACATACTTCGGATCCCCAATTCATATTGTAGCATTTTTCCTCATTATCTCTTCTGAAGATTGAAAACTATTGCATTTTTAGTCTTTATCCCTCATTTGTCACTTACCTTATATTACCTTGATTTGTTATATCCTATATCTAATGCTTACTGTCTATTCAGGTTGGGTAAATTAATTTTTCCTTAGTGCCTCAGTTTTCTAATCTGTAAAATATTAATGAATCAACAAACAATTATTAAGCATTTACGAGGTGCCAAACCGTGTGCTAAGGATCACATATATAAATACAAACACACGAATGAATAAATAAAAGCAAAACCAGGGCCCTAACCCACAAAGAGCTCAAATTCTAATGGAAAAAAAATCTGAAAATAACTAAGTACATACAAGATATATACAGAATAAAGAAGTAATAAAAGTGGGAAGGTGTTAACTATGGGGGAGAGGGGGAGGACCAGGATAGGCCTTCTGCAGAAAATAAGACTTATTTTGCATCTTTTTTTAAAAAAAAATTAACAACATATATATTTCATTTAAATATATTTATTTAGTTCTTAAATGCAAAATAAGGGGAAAAAACCAAGGTAGAAAAAAGAAAAGCAAAACAAAACAAAAATTGTCATGTGCCTAGCAGAATCCTCTCCAATGGGAGGGTTCAAAATATATAACAATAAAGTTTTTATTTCAAGAAAGTATATATAATAGAAGACATTGTATTTATAACTGTCCATCTTTTATTTGCTTTTTGGTAGGTTTTTTTTTTTTGTTGTTGTTGTTCTCTGCTGTGCACATTTAAATTTATTCTTTTTTTTTCCCTTTTCCTCCCTGCCACTTTCCCCAAGCAGGCTGTATTTAATTTTAAACACACACACACACACACATGTGTGTGTGTGTGTATATATATATATATATACATATATATGTATATCTCCCTACATACATACCTACACACATATATATATACCCCCAGTTACATATACATACACATTTAAACAATATAGATATGACTGACATAATGTAGATTTCTCATTTGAATCTTTTTTAAGTTTGACTTTGGGTTCAGTGACTACTCCCCCTAATTTTTTCTAATAAATTCTATTCCTGATTATTGTCATTATGTTTGTACACATCTCTTATTTCCTACTTCTACTTTTACTTTTATCTGTTGACTTACCTTGCTATTACTTAACCTACCCTCTGTCCTTCTCCCCCCACCTATGGATCTCTTTCTTATTTCCCCCCAACCTTTTCCCTACTATTGAGTTGAATCTAAGAAGTTAAGTAAGAAGTACTTTTAAAGGAAGGAGTAGGAATAACAATCCAGACTTGGAAGGACAACCAGTGAAAATGAACAGAGTTGAAAGTCCAGAGACTATTGTTGCTGTATTGATGGCAGAGTATTGAGAAGAGGGTCAAGTGAAGAGAACTGGTCCCAGTTGTAAAGGTCTTTAAAAGAGCATCAGAAGATGTTATATTTGATCCCAGAAGTAATAGAGAACCACTGGAATTTATTGAGAAGATAGGAATAGGGAAGGATTACATGGATAGAATTAGATGATCTTTGGGATTCTCCATGTCTTAAATTTCTCAGAAACTCTATGAAATGTTCATGCAGAGAGTTGCTTTTATTTTTATGATATTATTTTAAGGAGATGAACTTTAATTTTACAGAAAAAAAATAAACGAACACTGTTTTATAGGGCAACCTACTGGTTGGCAATAATTATTTATGATAATATTTCGCACATTGGTATAGGGGTATTTTATAAATTGTTAAACAGTTTTTTGTTAAACACAAAACTTTCTATTTTCTACTCTAGGCTTAATATATATTATTGCTTTCAGTTTAAATACCTAGGCTTGAAAATTAGGTGCTGTGGTTTGGTTTTCTTGTGGAAATGTGCTAGCCATAAAGGGAAAATGAAAGTTCTTAACAGGAAAGATTTCTTCAATGTTAAGTTATCTGATAGACAAGTAACTCCTTTTGTCTGTGTTTTTAACCTGTTTCCTTTTGTCCCTATCTGTCCTCCTGAGCCTACATACTTCCTATCTCTCTTAACTTGTTCTATTGCTAAGTTCATAGCATCATAGATTTCCAAATTAAAGGAAGCTTAGAAATCAACTGGTCAAATTTCCTTGACAGGAGAAGAAACTGAAGTCCAAAGAGAATAAACAACTTTTACGAAGTCATAGAAATAGCAAAGAAATATCAAAATAGATCTGAACCCCTGGCCTCTGACTTAAAACCAATGATCTTTCCTTTGAAATGCATTACAAGATGGCATAATGTCTGAAGTACGATGATTAGAATCTGGAAAAGATGAGGTCAAATCATACATCAGGCCATTGCTACTTCTATGACCCTGGTCAAGTCATTTAATCTCACTCAGGCTTGGTTTCTTTATCTGTAAAGTGAGAAAATTGGACTCCACAATTTTTCAATGTCTCTGTCAAATACAAATCTATGATCTTTTGCTAAACCTGAGACTCAAGGTTTATGGAATATAATATTTCATGAAACTGGATTCTGGCATTTAAGCACAAATGGTATGCTAGAGTATCCTGCTGTTGACATGGTACAGCACTAAAGACTTCCTTGGTAAAAAATTCATTTCTCACAGGAAATGATAACATCTTCCTCTTAGCTCTCTCAGATCCAGTGCAACCAATTTTTATGCTGATATATAGAACTGATAGTTTTCACTGGTACAAAGTAGCAGACTTTGTATTAGTATTAATTAAAATAATTTTAAAACCTTGGAATAAAAGGACACTCATACTTTAGGGTCTCACAATCAAAAACACCGGAAGGATGGTGAATGCCTAGTTTGAGACTGTGAATCATAAATGTGATTAAAATGAAAAACTGGGGAGAGGATGGGATTCAGAAATGATACACATACATCCTGTCTTTTAACTTGTATTTTCTTGAGGAATAGCACCTGAGGGAAAAAAGTGACCTAGTGGTAAGCACTATAATGGAGGGTAGAAAGAATCTAGGTTGTTTCCTCATTATAAGACCTAACTGGGCCTCTCAAAATATATCGATATGGCAAAGTAGGAGTAAGAACTTATTTGTACTCTCTAAAATTTCCCTCTAAATAATTTTTAAATAATTCCTTAAATCAAATTCAGAAATAGCAAAATCAACAAATGGTCAGGAAAAAACAATTTTCTGGTCCAAAACAACTTGGGACGTATGTAAGAAATATCTGTCTTAATAGGATGTTACTTTCAATTGCAGAAACATCTTTGGAAGCTTTCAGACCACAAACAATAAGGGAATCAGACAATTGATCAGAAAAATCTAGTTGGTACTGGGTTCAAGATTATATTGCTCATAACTTGCACTAGTACAAGAAGAGACAGGAGGTCAATGGTTCTAGTCATAATTCCATGGTAGAGAATAGAGGTTGTCTTCTCTCACGACGAAGAAGGAGCTCTGGTTAAATCCCAAGGCAGAAGGCAAAAGAGCAGGGAACCTGATCAGAGTTACAGGGATAAAGGAATGCTAACACTTTTGCCTAATGGAGTACAAGGTTTCTACTGAAGTAAATACCAATAAATATCATATCTCCTGGCCAGGAGAGCAGGGACCAAAATTTTCCCTGGATCATATTACTTTAGAAGCACTAAAAACCCATAGGCTTCCAGAACTAGCACAAAAAATCTTAAGTTTGAGATGTATCATTCTACCTTAGAAGTTGAGTCCAAGTTTAACATAATGACAAAATCAAGAAATAGCCTGGGGAAATGAGCAAACAACAATATCAATAAAAGAACCTAACCATAAGGAGCTACTATGTTCATAGAGAAGACTGAGATATAAACTTGGAAGAAGAAAATAATGACAAAATATGTACAAGCAAAGCCTTCATCTCCCCCCAAAAAATGTGAATTAGACCTAAGCCCAACAAGAATTCCTCAGAAGTTCAAAAAAGTATTTTAAAAATCAAATAAGAAAGGGAAAGGAAAAATTGGGAAAAGAAATAGATGCAAGAAAAATATTATTAGAAGAGAATTAATGGCTTATTAAAAGAGACACAAAAAATACTGAACATAACATCTCAAAAAACAAAATTGGCCAAATAGCAAAAGAGGAACCAAAAGAAGAATGAAAAAAAAAAATATCAGAATTGGCTAAATGGCAGGGGGAATAGGATACAAAAATTTACTGAAGAAAATAAAGCCTTAAAAAGTAGAATTTTGAAAGAGGGAGGTAATGACTCCATTAGACAACAAGAAATGATTAAGCAAAGTAAAAAATGAAAAATAAGAAGAAAATGTTAATTAGAAAGCTGACTTAGAAAATATATGCAAGAAAGATATTTGAAGATCTATTGGACTACCTGAAAGCCAAAATCAAAAAAGAAAAGAAAAGAGCCTGGATATTATATTTCAAAAAAATTATTCAGTTAAACAATCCTATATCCTAGAACCATAAAGTAAAGGAGATTTGAAAGAATCTATTGACCACCATCTTAAAGAGATCCCAAAAGGAAAACTTGCATGATTATTATAATCAAATTCCAGAAATCCCAGGTCAAGGGGAAACTACAGCAAGTAATCAGAAAGAAATAATTTAAATATTGTGAAGCCACAATCATGATCAGATTTGGCAGATTCCACATTAATTTATCAGTGGGCTTGGGACATAATATTCCAGATGACAAAGGAGCTTAAATTACACACGAATAATTTACTCAGCCAAACTGAGTATAATCTTTCATGAAAAAGTGGAAAACTAATGAAATAGAATTTTTTTCAATCATTCCTAATGAAAACACCATAATTAAATAAAAATTTTGATTAACATTTTCAAGATTCAAATGAAGCATAAAAATATACATTTGAAAGAGGGGACTCAATAAGGTTAAGCTGTGTATTACTTTTTTTTTTTGCTTTTTGCTGAAGCAATTGGGGTTAAGTGACTTGCCCAGGGTCACACAGCTAGGGAATGTTAAGTGTCTGAAATCAGATTTGAACTCAGGTCCTCCTGACTTCAGGGCTGGCACTCTATCCACTACACCATGAAGCTGCCCCATGTGTATTACATTTTATAGAAAGATCATCACTGTAATTCCTAAGAATTTTATCATTATGAGGACAGTCAGAAGGAATATAAATAAAGAATACAAGTATGGGCTGTATAAGATGATTTCTTAAATAAAATTAAGCGGTGAGAAAGAGAGATTCACTGGGAGAAGGGAAAGAAAAAAAAAAACAAGAAAAATATGTCTCATAAAAGAGGAGCAAAATGAAAAGTTTTTATAATAAGATGGATTAGGGGTGGCAGAAAATGCTTGAATCTTACTTTCATTCAAATTCACCCAAAGAGGAAAAAACAAACATGCTTACTTGTTTATAGAAATCTATCTTCCTTTTAAAGAAGTATTAGAGAGGATAATATGAGGAGGGAGTCAGTGATGAAGAGAGATGAATAAAAGGAAATAATGGTCAGAAGCAAAACATACTTTAAAGGAAAGATAGAAAAATACAAAAGGAATACTAACAGAAATGGGGGTGGAATAGAATGAAAGTAAACACAGAAATCACAACTGTGAATGTGAATTGGATGAACTCACCCATTAAAAAAGTAGATAACAGAATGGATTAAAAACTAGAATTTAACTATATGTTTTTTTATTAAAAAAGACACTTGAAATAGAGAAGCACACATAAAATAATGAAAGGGGTCTAGAACATATTATATTCTCCTTTAATATGGTACAAAAAGCAAAAAAAAAAAAAAAACCAAGATAATCATTATCTCAGACAAAGCAAAAGCAAAAATAGACAGCTGAGATAAACAAGAAAATTACATTTTGCTAAAATTTACCAAAGAATATGAAGCAATATCAATACTACACATATGCACCAAATGCCAAAGCATCCAAATTCGTGGAGCCATGATGGCGGAGATCAGACAGGAGTCTCTGTAACCTCCTCTAACCTTCCCTCAAACCAACAAAATATGAAGCCTCTAGACTGATTTTGAAGCAAAAAATACCACAATATCTGGAGGACAACACAATTCTAGAAGAAGATACTCTGGAAGAACCTCAAAACAAGTCTGCTTTAATTGGGGAGGGGGGTGGTCTACTGAACCCAGACTGCAGCGCAGGGTGACCGGGGCAGGGAGCTGGAGCAGGGAGCTGGAACAGGAGTCGGAACATGAGTGGGAGCATTGTGCTTTTCACACCCCTGGGAGTCTTCTCCGGGCCTCTTGGGCCAATCTGTCCTGATTGTGGGCAGGTGGTTTGGGGGGTCTGCCTTTTGTGGGGGGTAGATTGTGAAACACTGAACCCCTGATGAGCATGGGACCTAGCTGCCATTATACAACACCCTAGGGCAATCAATTAATCAGCAGGACTGATCAGCACCAGAAATAATTCAATCAGCAGAACTGCCCAGTACCTGAAATAATTCAATCAGAAGAACTGCCCCAAGGTGAACTAAAGCAGAACTGCCCAGCACCTGACATAATTCAATCAGCAGAACTGCCCAGTTCCTGAAATAACTCAATCAGCAGAACTGCCCCAGGGCAAATTAAAGCAGCTGTCCCACCTTTGCCCTAAACAGACCTCACACCCTTAAAAAAAAAAAGAATAAAAAACCAAAAAGAGCTCTCACCATAGACAACTTTTATGTAGAGAGGGAAGAACAGACCTCAAATCCTGAGGCCCCTAAAGGTAAAGCAACTCCAGAAAAAGCCCCAAAGAGAGACATGTCACAAGGCTTTCTTTGAAGATTGCATAAAAAAATCTTAAAAGAGAGTTAGAAGAAACATGGGGAAACGAAATGAGATCACTGCAAAATAAAATAGAAAAAATGGAAAAAGAATGCAATGAACAAAAAAATGTAATTAGTCAATGGCAAAAGGAAATAAAAACAGTAACGGAAGAAAATAAGACATTAAAAATTAGAATCGAACAATTGGAAATGAATGACTCATCAAGACTTCAAGAATCAGTCAAACAAAAAGAAGAAAAATGAAAAGATAGAGAAAAACATGAAATATCTCCTAGGAAAAACAACTGACATGGAAAATAGATCTAGGAGAGACATTCTAAGGATTATAGGGCTTCCTGAAAGCCATGATGAAAAAAAGAACCTAGACACTATGTTCCAGGAAATCATAAAAGAAAACTGCCCTGATATTTTAGACCCAGAAGGCAAAATACTCCTTGAAACAATCCACTGATCACCTCCTGAAAGAAACCCAAAAATTAAGTTCCCCCGAAATATCGTGGCTAAATTCCAGAACTATCATACCAAGGAAAAGGATATTACAAGATGCCAGGAAGAAACAATTTAAATATCGGGGAGCCACAATTAGGATCACACAGGACATAGCAGCTTCTACTTTGAAGGATCGAAGGGCCTGGAATCAGATTTTCCCAAGGGCAAAGGAACTTGGATTACAGCCAAGAATAAGTTACCCAGCTAGAATGAGCATTATCTTCCAGGGAAGAAGATGGTCATTCAATGATATAGGAGAATTTCACCTATTTCTTTTTTATATATATATATATAAAGCTTTTTATTTACAAAACATATGAGTGACCTTTCAACATTGACCTTTGCAATAACTTTTTTTCCCCTAGCTTTTCCCCTCCTTCCCCCCAATCCCCCACCCCTAGATGACAGGTAATCTAATACATGCTAAATAGGATAAATTATATGACAAATACATGTATACGTATCTATACAGTTATCTTACTGCACAAGAAACATCAGATCTAGAAAGAGAAGAACAAAAAAACAACCTAAGAAGGAAAACAAAATGCTTGGAAATATTCACAGAAAGCGTTAAAATGCTGTGTGGTGGTTCACTCTCACTTCCCACAGGCCTCTCTCTGGATGTATATTACTATCTTCATCGCAGAACAACTGGTTTGAATCACATTATTGTTGAAGAGAACCATGTCCATCAAAATTAATCATCGTATAGTCTTGTTCCTGTGTATAATGTTCTCCTGGTTCTGCTGATTTCACTCAGCATCAGTTCATGCAAGTCTCTCCACTCCTCTCTGAAATCCTCCTGTTGGTCATTTCTTACAGAACAATAATATTCCATAACATTCATATACCATAATTTATTCAGCCATTCTCCAATTGATGGGCATCTTTTCAATTTCCAGTTTCTTGCCACAACAAAAAGGGCTGCCAAAAACATTTTTGCACATGTGGGTCCCTTTCCCTCCTTTAAAATCTCTTTGGGATATAGGCCCAGTAGAAACACTGCTGGGTCAAAGGGTATGCACTGTTTGATAACTTTTTGAGCATAGCTCCAAATTCTCTCCAGAATGGTTGGATCCGTTCACAGTTCCACCAACAAGCCCAATTCACTGATTTTCTCTGTCTCTATTTTTTGCAAATAAGCATCTAGAGATATAAAATTTCCCCTTATTACAGCTTTGGCTGTATCCCACAAATTTTGGTATGTTGTCTCATTATTGTAATTCTCTTGAATGAAATTAGTAATTGTGTCTGTAATTTGCTGTTTCACCCATTCATTCTTTAGGATAAAATTATTTAGTTTTCAATTGCTTTTTGGTCTTATTTCTCCTGGCCTTATATTGCATGTGATTTTTATTCCGTCATGATCTGAAAAAAATGCATTTATTATTTCTGCCTTCCTGCATTTGATTTTAAGGTTTTTGTGTCCTAACACATGGTCAATTTTTGTATAAATTCCATGGACTGCTGAGAAAAAAGGAAACTCCTTTCTGTCTCCATTTAATTTCCTCCAAAGATCTATCATACCTAACTTTTCTAACATTTTGTTTACCTCCTTAATTTCTTTCTATTGATTTTGTGGTTTGATTTATCAAGTTCTGAGAGAGGGGGGTTGAGATCCCCCACTATTATAGTTTTGCTGTCTATTTCTTCTTGCATCTCTCTGAACATTTCCTCTAGGAATTTCCATGCTATACCACTTGGTGCATATAGGTTTAATATTGATATTGCTTCATCATCTATGGTTATCAAACAGTGCATACCCTTTGACCCAGCAGTGTTTCTACTGGGCCTATATTATTGTTCTGTAAGAAACGACCAACAGGAGGATTTCAGAGAGGCCTGGAGAGACTTGCATGAACTGATGCTGAGTGAAATCAGCAGAACCAGGAGAACATTATACACAGCAACAAGACTATACGATGATCAATTCTGATGGACATGGTTCTCTTCAACAGTGATGTGATTCAAACCAGTTCCTATTGTTCAGCGATGAAGATAGTCATATACATCCAGAGAGAGGCCTGTGGAAACTGAGTGTGAACCACAACACAGCATTTTAACACTTTCTGTGAATATTTCCATGCATTTTGTTTTCCTTCTTAGGTTGTTTTTTCTTCTTCTCTTTCTAGATCTGATGTTTCTTGTGCAGTAAGATAACTGTATAGATATGTATACATGTATTGTATTTGTCATATAATTTATCCTATTTAGCATGTATTAGATTACCTGTCATCTAGGGGTGGGAGGTGGGGGGAAGGAGGGTAAAAGCTTGGGGAAAAAAGTTTTTGCAAAGGTCAATGTAGAAAAATCACTCATATGTTTTGTAAATAAAAAGCTTTATTTAAAAAAAAAGAAAATTACATCAAGAACCCACAAAAAAATAAAAAAAAGATAAAATAAAATAAAATAAAATTGAGCAACAACAACAAAAAAAGATATATGCTTAATTTCAATATGTTCTTAATTTTAAAAAAATTAAAGCATTAAAGAACAAGTGAAGGGCTGGAAATTAAAAAAACACCAAAGCATCCAAATTCTTTTTTGCTTAATTAATTAAATTCTATTTTTTAATGAATAGAAATCTATGTTTCTCCCTTTAATTCTGTATCTCATCAGAAAATAAACCAGTAGCAACAACAGCAAAAATCATTGCAGTAAATATGTATAGATAAAGCAAAATAATTTTTTATTAAAACTTCTTATTTTCAAAATATATACATTGATAATTTTTCAACACTGACCCTAACAAAAACTTGTATTCCAACTTTCCCCTCTGCTTCTCACCAGCACCTCCCCTGGATGGCAAATAATCCAATATATGTAAAATATGTTAAAAATATATGTGAAATCCAATATATATATATATATATA
>JAJPUD010011762.1:0-19357 GCA_023553655.1 Myrmecobius fasciatus
CCATTGTCATACACAAAGGTGGGCATCTACCCATCTTGTTCCCATTGCTGTATACAAAAATCGGCAAAATTGTGTTAGCATATCTAAGACTGACTCAACCTTGTGCCTGGACAAGTAGATGCTCCTGTGGGACCCTCCTTGGTCTTTCCCCAGTTCCTCTCTAATTCCCTAGCCCCTGACCTTACTTCTCTCACTCTTTTACCTCAGACTTTAAAAGTCACTCAAAGTGTCTTTTTTAATCATATATTATTTAGTCCATGAGCCATTTCATATTACTAAATGGCATTCATCCTTTGTGACTGTAATAAAAGTCTCATGAATTCATCACATTTTAAACCATTCTCCCACTTGGTATCTGGTGACATCATATATCTGATACTTCTTCACTAGTAACTGGTTATCTTTCTTTTGTTTCTCCTCCCCATAGATTGAGTACTAGAAGCATATTTGTCTCACTCATCACATGAATTGGGTTAAATGTTTTCTTTTTCCATTTTGAAGAATAATTTGTCTAGCTCGGATACTATTTTCTCCTTATATATTAGATAGCTTTGTCAAGTAATTCTGTCTGGACTAACAAGGGTTTTCCTTTGTGATAAGTTTCTTTCTCAATTCATCATTCATTTTTGTTTTCTGAGATTGCCTGCTTTAAGATTTCTAATTTTGAATGAATTTAGGCACTTTACACTTTATACTGCTATACTACAGAACATTTCCTATTCTGATTTTTTCTAGAGTGTAATTGATAAGAAAATGTATTAGAACTTTTAAATTTCTTTGATTTTTCTATGATTTCATTTTCTAAGATTTGCCCTTGGTCATTTTTCTTTGTAAGAGAAAATAAAAATTAAATTCAGCACAGATACTCCAACAAAGATAGCATCCTATGAATCAGGATCACCACAATTTCAGACATTGTGCTTCAAAGTGTGTATGTGTGTGTGTGTGTGTGTGTGTGTGTGATGTGAATTCTGAAACTAGTCTACTTTCTAAATGCTAAAACATTCTTCCTAGGAACTTAGTTTCCTAGACTGTCTTATTATCATAATTAATGCAATCATAATGTACCCAGTCTGTCTTGAATAGCATCTTTAAGATACTTTTGAGAACCCAGTTTTCTCTTCTCACTTCCTGTCTTTGTTAGTATTTTCAAGGCAGTTTCAACATCTCAATACACATCCAACTTCCCACTTCTATGGTCCCCTCCTCCCCCAGATGGTGTGAAACCCCTACGGATATATTTCCCTATAAGAGATGTGCTTATAATGAAGATTTTTGCTGAATCCTTTTCAGGACTAAGCTCTCCATCAGATACTCTCCATTTATAGCATCTTCCTTCTAATGATTTCTGTGTCCTGGTTAATCATGAGTTCCATTAGGGAATTTATCTTTTCCCTTATTAATTCACATAGTAAATAGCATAACTTTGTAATCTGTGACAGGTATCTTGTCATTGTTGTTCTATATTGTGAACTTACATAATACTCTTTTTACAATTTATTACTCTCCCCAATATAATTCTATTTACCACTCCTGGCGCCTATTTTACCCCATCATGTATATGCATGTGTGCATGTTCACCTTTGTGTCTATGTGAAAGACACATCAATAACCATATCTGGCTTGTGAATAAGCTACTGAAACCTCAAATAACAAGAGTTTGAGCATAGGCTTTCTGTTTCATTGAGCCATTCATGACTCAGCATGCAATATCAAGGCTCCATTTAGATCTTTAGGTTTGTCTGTGTTCTCAGTATTAATAACTTTTTTATGTTATTGTATGAGAAGGATGTGTTTAATGTTCCTTTTTCATGTTAATTTTGAACCTCTTAATTCCCATGATATTTTGTTAAGGTGCCATGAGGTGCTTCTGATGCCTATTTTTTAATATTCTCATTCAGAAGTTATGATCACCAGTCTTTCAAACCTCGCATATTCAACCAAGTTCTATAATTTTCCTCTTGCCCTCTGTGTCTGTCTCTATGTGTGTGTGTGTCTCTCTGTCTCTGTCTGTCTCTTTCTGTCTCTATCTCTGTCTTTGTCTGTCTCTGTCTCTGTCTCTCTCTGTCTCTGTCTCTCTCTGTATCTTTCTGTGTGTCTCTGTCTCTGTCTCTGTCTCTCTTTCTCTCTCTCTACCTTATCCAGCTTTGAGAGAGAATGTTGAGATTCTACTACCTTGGTGGTCTTACATTTGGATGATGGGGCAACAATTCAATTTCCCCTTATAAATTTAGATGCTATGTAAAGAGGTAAAATAGGCATCAGGAGTGGTAAATAGAAATAGATTTAGGAGAGCAATAGATTTAAAAGAATATTATATAAAAAGTTTGCAACATGGAGAAACTATGGCAAGACATACATCACAGGTTACTAAGGTTTTGCTATTTTATTATGTGACTAGCACACAGAAGTCAGCAAGGAAAGGGATTTTAACAATTAACTAGGGGAAAGGCAA
Organism: Myrmecobius fasciatus; assembly: GCA_023553655.1. NCBI lineage: Eukaryota > Metazoa > Chordata > Mammalia > Dasyuromorphia > Myrmecobiidae > Myrmecobius > Myrmecobius fasciatus. The sequence continues at coordinate 2,456 of JAJPUD010011762.1, forward strand.
GTTCCCTAATAGAGGTTACAATTAATTAGGAGGAAGAAGCCATTAAAGGGGAGATACTAAGAAATGGGAGTAAGCCATTGACTGGTGGGCTAAATCCATAGAAAAGTTTAGCAAACTAACCCAAAAAGAGGCTAGCAGGGAAAGGAGATTATACCATTAATTGGAGGGTTATGTCTAAAAGTAATTTAGCTATAACAAGGAGAAAGATGCCATGAGACAAGAGAACCCTATGGTGGGCTAGCTCCAATTAACCAGAAAGAAGAAACCATTAAAGGGAAAATGCTATCAGGTGGGAGAAAATACCTCATACAGATTTAGTCCTGAAAGGGTGTTAGCAAAGATCTCTACCAACAGTGGATCTTTTATAGGGGAAATATAACCTTGGGGGTGAAGGGAGGAGTGGACATAATTTGGTTTTCTGCTTGAATAAGTAAAGATGGGGTTTCTAGAGGTCTCTACTGGGAGTGGGGTTGTAGTTGAAAGTTCAGCTGAACAAAAGACTGACAAGAACAAAAGGCTAACTTAAGTGGCCTACCCTGCTTGCCTCAGAGAATATTCTAATTCTATCAGTGCTTCAGGCTGTCTCTGTTAACTTTCACCTAGCTACCTAGGAACACTTCACTATGAACACTACAGTGTGTATGTTGAGCATATTTTTTCATTGCTCATGTTGGTCTTAAACAAAATGCAGTATTCTTGTTTATCTGTCAACAATTGTGCTTTATCTAAAAGCATGTCACTTCCCAAAGAGATCTTAAAGGAAGGAAAGGGACCCACATGTTCAAGAATGTTTGTGGCATCCCTTTTTGTAGTGGCTAGAAACTGGAAACTGAATGGATGTCCATCAATTGGAGAGTGGCTGAATAAATTATGGGATATGAATGTTATGGAATATTATTGTTCTGTAAGAAATGACCAGCAGGACGATTTCAGACAGGCCTGGAGAGACTTGCATGAACTGATGCTGAGTGAGATGAGCAGAACCAGATCATTATACACGGCAACAACAATACTATATGATGATCAATTCTGATGGACATGGCTCTCTGCAAAATGTTTCACACCAGTTCCAACTGTTCAGTGATGAAGATAGCCATATACATCCAGAGAGAGGGATGTGGGATCTGAATGTGGATCACAACATAGCATTTTCACGCTCTCTGTTGATGTTTGCTTGCATTATGTTTTCCTTCTCAGATTTTTTTTTCTTGTAGATAAGATTTTTCTTGTACAGCAAGAAAACTATAAATATGTATGCACATATTCAATTTGTCAAGTATTTTAACATAATTTACATGTATTAGACTTCCTGCCATCTAGGGGAGGAAGTGGGGGGAAGGAGGGAAAGCTTTATAACAGAAAGCTTTGCAAGGATCAATGTTGAAAAATTACTTATGCATATGTCTTACAAATAAAAAGCTTTAATTTAAAAAAAAATTTTAAAAATAAAAGCACATCACTTTTGGGGAGATGGATAGGGAATCTGACTTCATGTGAACACGATTTTTTTTTCCAGTCCTCTGATTTTCTACTTAAATAAGTCTTCTTTTTTTTCAGATGTTTCTTCTATGTAGCAGATGATTAAATTTTTTTCTCTTATCCTGCACTTTAAAAAAAATCAAATTTGTCTTTAACTTCATGTTTGTTAGGCTAGTATTTGTCTCTTTCTCTCATTGTCATAGATACTTCAGTGAAAATTCCCTCAATGGAATACTGAAATTCATTTTGCTTCTAGTCGAGTTGGATGCCAATCTCCTCTTGGAGACCCTATCCCATGGCCACCCTTGGCTGTTTTTGCCTTCACCTAAATTCTTCTCCTACACTTTTGAACCTTCTCTTTCTCTACTCTCCTTTACAAATGGTTCTGCCCTTTTCCAACTTTTTCTTTGCATTTCTGGCTTCCCTTCTAGTTTCTGCTGATTCCATGGACTCTGTTTTATACCTTTGGGTGCAGGACAGTGGCTAGATAGCTAGGTTATTTGGAAGATTAATTTCAATATGATCTCAGAAACTTGCTAGCCATGAGGACCCTGATGAGTCATTCAAACTCTTGGCCTCCATTTCTTCAATTGTAAAAATGGAGATAATCACTATTTCCCAGGATTGTTGTAAGGATCAAATGAGATCCATATAAAGTGCTTCCTTAGCACAGTGCCTGGTACCTAGGTGCCTACTGCTTCTTAACTTCCTTCTGTGTTATTCTACTGTTCTTGAGTTTCCACCTTCATCTCCTTTTGAGAGTATCCTATTTATTATTTTCCTGCTGTAAATGAATTAATGAAGAGAGCCATGTCCAAAGGAAACAATGTCTTAAAGCAGGAGTCCCACTGTCTTGAGTCATGAAGGTGTGAGCATTCACCTATTACTATCCTAGCTGATAGAAGTGCCTCCATGGTGGACCACTGATTGACCCCCTTTTTCACTGGGACTTCCTTTGAATTCAACTATGGCTGGGACTGCTGCACTTAGGTTTAGGAAGAACAGGTTAGCAGGCTATTGGTTTAGTGTCTTTCCTCTAATACAGGTGTGTCAGATTCAGAAATGTTACTAATCAGTGTCCTTATCAACAAGAGGTGCTAGTACATACCTGGTGGTTGACTGCTCCTGCCCCTAATCAGTCCCTGTGATTCTCCCCAGCCACAACTAGATAGAAAGGTGGAGACCTAGGGCATCTAGGCTCTCCATGTGGGTACCAGCCTGCTGCCCAAACCACTGTCATCACTGACAGTGTACCTGTGGGTCTACAGAGCAAAGAAATCTTCCCCAGTGCCCTCCCCCACTGACACACCTGTGAGTAATTCATAAACTTTTAAGTGTTTGTGTCCTTTCTTGATACGGCTCCCTCCACAGGCTCAGCCTGTCCTCTCCCTGATTCCTGGGCACTGCTAAAGCCAGGTTGTCCTAGCTCTGCTTGTCCCCACACAACCTTAGGTCCTTGCTGCTCTTGGATCTCCATGAGTCTTTTTCTCCTGTGGGAAGGTTCAAGCTGCTTGTTGTGTCTGAATCTTTCCCAAACTGTAATAATACTAAGAGATTCCTCCTGTATGTTTGGTGTTGAGCAGGATGTCATACAGTAAATTTAGTATATCAGGAAAACATTTCAAAAGCCATAACACAATTTTCCATTTGCCCCTATTCCCCCAATGCAATTTTTGTTTATAATCCTGATAGACAGAGGGATGAAGGGGAGAAAACAAAAATGTGTGCAGTTTTCTGGTCATGGGGAGTAATTTTTGTGGCAGGGTAGCTGTTTGGAAAGATGCTCATGGTGGGTAGAGCCAAGATGGCAGAGTAAAAGCAGGGACTTACCAAGCTCTCCCCCCAAACCCTCCAAATTCCTTTAACTAATGACTGTAAAAAATTTTAGATCATCAGAACATGCAAAAAGATGGAGAGGAATAATTTTCCAAACAAAGACAACTTAGAGGGTCAGCAGGAAAGGTTGTGGCAGCAAGGTTGGAGTCCAGCATATAGTTCTGGTGCAAAGCCCAGCAGTGCAGCCGGGACCTCAGCCCAAAGCAGGAACATGGTTTAAGGCCTCTGAATTAGTGGCAGTAATGATTGTTTTCAGACCTCCCAGCCAGAAACACCAAAGACTGCTTGGAAGGTCAGCAGGAAAGATTTGTCTCACCTAGGGTGAAAGGGTCTTGAGAAACCAGCAAACCAGGATTGGGCAGTATCTGCAGCTTCGGAGACCTCAGCCCACAGGAGGTCTCTTTACTAGCATTGGAGGAAGGATTCTGTTGCTTTAACACATTAGAACTTAACAACCACACTGGAGCAGGGACCCTCCTCACAGTTCCAGGGCAGAAAAAGAATGTTTGCGGTCTGGTTTCTAGAAAGAACTCTGAAAAAAGCTGCATAAAACTCCTAAAGCTTGGTACATCACACCCTCCATCCTGGAAACAGGATCTTACTTTAACAAAGAGTTAAAAGCAAAGTAATAGGCTGGGAAAATGAGCAAACAACCAAGATTCTGACCATAGAAAGTCACTATGGTGACAAGGAAGATCAAAATACACACTCAGATGAATATAACAAAGTCAAAGCTCCTACATCCAAAGCCTCCAAGAAAAATAAGAATTAGTCTCAGGCCGTAGAAGTACTCAAAGGGGATTTTGAAAAAATACGAGAGAGAAAAAAACATTGGAAGAGAATTGAGAGTGATGCAAAAGGAAATACAAAAAGCTAATAAGAAGGGTACCTTAAAAAGCAAAATTGACCAAATGGGAAAGGAGGTACAAAAGCTCCCCGAGAAAAATAATTCCTTGAAAATTAGAATTGATCAAATGGAAGCTAATGACTTTATGAAAAATCAAGAAACAATAAAAGAAAACCAAAAAAAGGGGGGGGAGGGAACAATGTAAAACAATCTCATTGGAAAAAATAATTGACCTGGAAAATATCTAGGAGAGATAATTTAAAAATTATTGGAAACCATGATCAAAAAAAAGAGGTTATCATATCATCTTCAAGAAATTACCAGAGAAAACTCCTAATACCAGAGGATAAACTAGAGAATAAAATAGAAATTGAAAGAATCCATCAATCACCTCCTGTAATAAATCCCAAGAGGAAAACTCACAGAAATATCATAGCCAAATTCCAGAACTCAGATCAAGAAGAAAATACTGCAAACATCCAGAAAGAAACTATTCAAGTACAGTGGAAATACAGTCAGGATAACACAAGATTTATCAGGTTCTACATTAAAAGATCAGAAGACTTGAAATATGATATTCTGAAAAGTAATGGAGCTTTTCACCTAAGAATCATCTACCAAGCAAAAGTGAATATAATCTTTCAGGAGGAAAAGCAGACATTCAATGAAATAGAGGATTTTCAAGCATTCATGATGAAAAAATTAAAGGTGAATAGAAAACTTGATTATGAAATACAAGACTCAGGAGAAGCATAAGGAAGTAACCGGGAAAATAATATCATAAGGGACTAAATAAGATTTATCTGTTTACATTCTTACATGGGAGGATAATTTTTGTAACTTTCTCATTATTATGACATTTAGAAGGAGGAAATATATAGAGAAGATATAGGTGTGAGTTGACTATGAAGAGATATCTAAAAAAATTTAAATTAAGGGGAGAAGAATGTACTTGGAGAAAGGGCAAGAAAGCAGTGGAATAATGCAAATTATCTGCCATAAAAAGAGACAGGAAAAAGCTTTCATGTGGTGAGGAGGAGGAGGAAGAGAGGGGAACTGAGTGAATCTTACTCTCATTAGAATTGGCTCAAAGAAGAAATAATATACACACCCAGGAGAGGAATGAGAAATGAGAAGGAGGAATGTGATGAAAGAAAAGGCATATTGAGGGAGTAGCAAAATACTTTTGAGGAGGAACATGGTGAAAAGAGAGAGAGAATACAATAAATGGGGAAAATCGTTAGCAATGTAATTGTAATTGTAATTGTAAAAATAATTTTGAAACAAATCTCTCTGATAAGATCTCATTTCTCAAAAATAGAGCAAACTGAGTCAAATTTATTTGAAAAAAATAAGAGCCATGCCCCAGTTGATAAATGATCAAAAGATATTATCTATGCTCAAGGGGTTATAGATTCATGTATATTCTTTGACCTAACAATACCACTACTAGGTATGAATCCCCAAAAAAAATTTTTTTAAAAGGAAAAGGACCTATATACAAAAATATATCAGTTCTTTTCTCAGGGAAAAAAAGTTAGAAATTGAGGTATGTGATTATGATGGAATATTATTATTCTGTGGGAAATGAGGAGCAAAATGCTCTCAGAAAAAACCTGAAAAGTTCTTCATATACTCAAGAAAAGTGAAATACACTGCATACAAAATAATAGCAATGTTACTGAAAATGACTGTTATTCTCAGCAGTACTGCGATCCATGATTACTTTGAAGGACTTATGAAAAATTCTATCCATATTCAGAGAAGGAATTGATTGTATCTAGATACAGAATGAAGCATTTTCTCTCTTTTTTTCTATTTCTTTAAACTATTTTTCTTGAAGGATTTTTTGGGGGTAGGGAGGAAAATCTATGTTTTCTTTCACAATTTGACTTATGGAAGCCTAAGTAAAAGCAGAGTGAAAACTATTATGTACAAAGCAATAGCAATATTGTGGGATAATCAGCTGTGAATGACTTTGCTATTCTCATCAATACAATGATCCACAATTATTTTGAAGAACTTATGATGAAAAAGAATACAGATTGGAACATACTCCTTTTATTTTATTTTATTTTTCTTAAGGGTTTTTTAGGGGCAGGGGAGATTTATGTTTTCTTTTGCAACATGACTTTTATGGAATTGTTTTGCATAAATTCACATGTACCTTCTTAATGGGGTGAGAGAGAAAAGAAGAGAAATTGGAACTCAAAGTTAAAAACAAATGTAAAAAAAAAGTTTTACAGGTAACTGGATAAAATAATTTAAAAAAAAGAAAGATACTCATGGAACTCTTCAAGAATATGCATGCAGAAAATGTTTGTGGCAGTCCTTTTCATAGTGGCAAGAAACTGGAAACTGAGTGAATGCTCATGAGTTGGGAGAATGGCTGAGGAAGTTATGGTATATGAACATTATAGAATATTATTGTCTTATAAGAAACAATCAACAGGATGATTTCACAAAGACCTTGAGAGACTTACATGAACTGATGATAAGTGAAATGGGCAGAACCAAGCAATCGTTGTACCTGACAACAGCAATCTTATATGATGATCAATTCTGATGGACAAGACTCTTTCCAACAATGAGATAATTGAAGCCAATTTCAATGATCTTGTGATGAAGAGAGCCATCTACACCCAGAGAGAGGTCTATGGGAACCGAAGGTGTTTCACAACATAACATTCTCACTCTTTTTGTTGCTCTTTGCTTGCATTTTGTTTTCTTTCTTTTTTTTGTGCTGAGGCAATTGGGGTTAAGTGACTTGCCCAGAGTTACACAGCTAGGAAGTGTTAAGTGTCTGAGTCCAGATTTAAACGCAGGTCCTCCTGACTTCAGGGCTGCACCACTGCACCACCTAGCTGCCTCTTGAATTTTGTTTTCTTATTTATTTCTTTCCTTTTTGATCTGATTTTTCTTGTGCAGTAAGATAATTGTATAAATGTTTTCATATATTGGATTTAACATGTATTTTAACATGTATAACATATATTGGATTACTTGCCATCTAGGGGAGGGGGTGGGGAGAAGGAGGGAAAATTTAGAACACAAGGTTTTGCAAGGGTCAGTATTGAAAAATTACCCTTGCATATGCATTGAAAACAAAAAGCTTTAATAGAAAAAAAAAGAAGAAGAATGGGCAATTAGTTGGTGCAGTGGATAGAGCACCAGCCCTGAAGTCAGGAAGACCTGAGTTCAAATCTGGTCTCAGACACTTAACACTTCCTAGCTGTGTAACTCTGGGCAAGTCACTTAACCCCAATTGCCTCAGCAAAAAAAATAAAATAATAGAAGGAAAGAAAGAACATCCATGCAGGCCAACACTGTTTTTCATTTGCTAGAGAACAGCTCATGTCTTAGAGGAAGCATCTGACTTTTGGGGGAATGGTTCAGCTTAAGGCTTCTTAGTTATGAATTTCCTCTAAGTCAGCATAGTGCCCTCTTTCCCTGGGGTGCTCCTGCTGCACCCAGATGTTTTTCTCTACTCTAGCTATTCTTCAACTCTTTCTATCTTGAGGACCACCTGATTCCCTGAACAACATCCACCAGGGATCCTATGATTTCTACTTATTCACCACCTCTGAGAGCACCACACTTTTTCACTGAAAATAGCTATTATTCAAAAGCCCTGTCTCCTTTCCCTTTGGAGAACTGATAACTCCCAGCCTGATCCAGGAGCTTCTTTTTTTCACGTTCCTTCTGTCCCATTTAGCTGAAGTGCTCTGCCTGGACCAAAAACTGCCCTTTGTTCCCCTGTTTCCTGACAGTGCCCTGATAAGTAAGTGTCTCTTTGGAAAAGTGAGTGAAATCTACAGGTTCTACAATTCTTGATAAAAATCATTTTCTTCCTACTATATCTTTTTCTCTGCCTTCTTCTCTGTTATCTCCCCAGAGGGAAGGAAGGAAAGGGGAAGGAAGGAGGAGGAAGTTACTGCCTCTCAAGGTATATATAGATATATAGGATATATTGATAGATTGATAAATAAACAGATATAGATATATATTCCTTTTTTCTTTTTTTAAATAGTATTTTATTTTTTTCCAGTTGCATGTATAAGATTTTGAGTTTCAAATTTTTTCCCTCCCTCCACTCCCTATTCCCTCTCCCAAAGATAGCAAGCAATGTAATATAGGTTATATATGTACAGTCATATTAAACTTATTCCCACATTAGTCTTGTTGTGAAGCAAAAGACAAAAATACAAGGAAAAATAGCATCAACAACAAATTGAAAATAGTATGCTTCAATCTGCATTCAGACTCCATAGTTCTTTATCTCATTGTGGATAGCATTTTCCATCACAAGTCTTTTGAATTTGTCTCTTATCACTATATTGATGAGGAGAGCTAGGTTGTTCACAACTCTACCAATAATGCATTAGTATTCCAATTTTCCCACAACTTTTCCAACATTTAAATTTTCTTTTTTTGTGACATTAGTCAATTTGATACGTGTAAAGTACTTCAGAATGGTTTTAATTTTCATTTCTCTAATCAATAGTGCTTTGGGAGCATTTTTTCATCTATAGATGGACTTTAATTTCTTCATCTGACAACTGCTTATTCATATCCTTTGACCATTTATCAAATGGGGAATGACTTATGTTCTTATAAATTTTACTCTATTCTCAAAGATTGTGGAACTTTAAAGATTTCTAATATCTATAATTACTACCATAAAAAATCAAATTCACATATACCTTATTGACAATTATACTGTATTTACAAGTATCACATGATATTAGTATTGTAACAGTAACCAGATCCTAGAAATAGCCTATCTCTTACACAATCAAGAGCAGAGAAATATCCAAAGGTAGAGGAAAACACCAGTTCCTTAAAAATTATATATGGGCCTACTGCCTTCATATTCTGAGTATGACCCAATCTCAGTAAGTGTCCCCCTTACCCCCCAATGTTCTCCAAGGGCTTCTGCTGGGATAATAATGGGCAGGATAAGGATAGCTCTTCTTCATTGTCTATATCCAAGTCTCATTGTAACGGAAATTAATTTGAATTCCTTGATACTGCAATAGGTAGGAGCACTCAAAATCTTCATGTGAAATATCATCTTCCTCAGATAATGTAAGCTGGCTTTTCTCCTGAGTCCACCTTACTATTTTCTCCTCTCCTTTTGCTTCCTGTGAAGTTGACTAACTCCTCCATGTATAATAGATTATTTCAGTGAATTACATTTGTGGGTCCCTAACATTCTCTGGGAACTAGATGGCAAAGTTGATAGTGTGTCAGGTCTGGAGGCTCATCTCAGTTTAAAAAGAGTGGAGTTAGGGGCAGCTAGGTGGCACAGCCTCCATCTTTCAGTCTTGACAATCGACCCAAAGTTTGGTGGCTTTTCTCGCCTCTTGCTACTATTTGAAATAAATTGCCTCTAAGTTTCTTTTATTTTTTCCATGCTGCTTTGCAAGTGTTTTTACTCTAGTAGACTGATTTCAGGGGTGCCTTGAAGTTGTCCATCAGTTTCTTCCACTTCTCCAGGTCCCATCCCTGCTACTGATGTACTGTTTGAGTGAAATATCCCGACCCAGCCTTGCCTAATTTGTTTGAAGAGACTTCCTTTGAGAAGCTCCTCCATTGATTCATTCATCAAAATTTATTAATATCTCTGTTCCAGGCACCATGTTATATATTGGGGTTACCTGTTTAAGGCAGGGTCAATCTGTATACTGGCCAGTACAGATACTTCTCAGCATCTTTAGCTGTTCCTATTTCCAAAGGGTCCATCTGGTCATGAATCCCCAAATACTCCTTCTCTGAACCATAGAGTTGACTCCACTCAGGATTGATACATCTTCATCAAGAGGCTGACTAATGATCCATTTGTAAGTATACTCCAAAAACTTTCTCTCACTAGGGATTCTCAAATAGGTGACTCTCCCCTTCAGGTAACTTACAGAAAACAAAAGGTTTGATTCCTCTCCTTTTTTTTTTCCTTTTTGCTGAGGTAATTGGGGTTAAATAACTTGCCCAGGGTCACACAGCTAGGGAATGTTAAGTGTCTGAGACCAGATTTGAACGCAGGTCCTCCTGACCTCAGGGCTGGTGCTCTACCCACTGTACCACCTAGCTGCCCCTCCTCTCCTTTTCTTAGTCAGCAAGTATTTCACATCTTCCCAGGTTATCAAGAGTTTTTTCAGAGCAGTCTCAATATTATCCTTGTCTCAAGTCAAGAAGCACTCTTGGAACCAAGTTACACTGGTAACAGTGAAGTATATAAGGATCCTAAAGATTCATTAACGATGCTGCTCACTTTTGGTTTTCATATACACAATCACATAGACAGCATTGCAAGAGATGTCTGCTCATGAATATTTTCGAAAAATTATCTAAACTCTCTGCCCTGGCATGCCTTATCAAGAATGCCATGAAGCATTAGATGCTGATGATTCAGGAAGGATTTTTATTAAAGTTCTTGCAAGAGCTTCTTGCAAGGTATCCAAAAAAAAAAAAAAATGGGAGTGCCACTAAGACAAATAAATAGCCTTTTATTTCCTATTTCCCCCTGGCAGTTCCTTCTCGTGTTTCTCTATTGTCTGGGTACCACAAGGTTTACAACCCACCCGAAATGCCTAAATCCGCCCCACATGAATCCCTGCCCCCACATTTCAGTGCCCCCCTTCTCCTTATTTTAACCTAGTTTATGCACAGGTGTTAACACTGACAAGCCCACTTAACAACGGAGTTTGATTAGCCAGTCTCTGGGGATTTTAGTTTTAAGATAACCCAGACCCCATATCCTAAAGAGATCATAAAAAAGGGAAAAGAACCCACATGTGCAAAAATGTTTCTAGCAACCCTTTCATAGTGGCAAGGAGCTGAGTGGGTGTCCATCAGTTGGGGAATGGCTGAATAAGTTATGGTATATGAATGTTATGGAATGTTATTGTTCTATAAGAAACAATCAGCAGGATGATTTCAGAAAAGTCTGGAGAGACTTATAGGAATTGATGCTAAGGAAAGTGAGTAGAACCAAGCGAACATTGTACACAGCAACAACAATCAATTCTGATGGACGTGGCTCTTTTCAACAATGAGTGATTCAAGGCAATTCCAATAGACTTGTGATGGAAAGAGCCATCTTCGTCCAGAGAGAAGACCACAGGGACTGAGTGTGGATCACAATATAGTATTTCACTTTTTTGTTGTTTGTTTTTTTTTTCTTTTTCCTTTTTTTTCCTTTTTGATACAATTTTTCTTGTGCAGCATGATAAATGTGGAAATATATGTTAAATGTGCAATTCTTCTATACATATTGGATTACTTGCCATCTAGGAGATGGAATAAGGAGAAGGGGGGAGAAAAAAAATTTGGAACACAAGTTTTGCAAGGATGAATGTTGAAAACTATGTATATATTTTGCAAATAAAGAACTTTAAAAAAACAACAACAAAGAGACAATCCAGAGTCTGGAATTGTGACTTAAGACCCCTGCTGGAAGAGGAAATGGTTTCCCTTTTCTGACTCTATATCAGCCACATCTCTCCCCTAGAAAGCCCAGAGAAAGACACTCCCTCCAACAGTCAAAGAGTTCCTTGGCTATACCAAGAGACATTCACTCAAGGAAACAAAGCAGCTTCAAGGCCCTTGTCCTGGCCATGGAGCAATCAGTTTTATATGCAGAAGCAACATTTCCAAATATATTTCCTACAAAAAATCCAAATAAACAGTGACAACCTAGAAACAAATGAAAAAAAAATTCTCCATACAGCTTGAAAGTATCCAGAAGTTCTAAATAAACCAGTGTTGTCAGTCAGGAATACTTGAGATTTCTTCATTTTCTTTACTCCTAATCATGGAGGAGAGAGCTGGATGTGAAATGGACACTGTGAGTAAAACGGGTGCTGTCCCTGAAACTGCTTGGGCACTCTTGAGACTATGAGAATGTTATCTCTGTGTAAACTCTGTCTGAAGTTAGAACTGTGTTGCCACCTTTTCACTCCCCAGTGCAGGTGATATTTCCTGTTTCTAACCACTGGTTCATATGACCTCCAGATGTACTAGTTTATCTGTTATCTGTGACCAAAGACCTTGACTACTTGGCGAATATAGAACTTCAAGAAATGCTGCCTCGCTGTTAACCTTCGTCCCCTGCCTGGGAAAGGAATTTTTAGTGTGATAAATGTTTCTAAACATTCTTGTGATTTTCTCCCATAAATACGTGTCCCTAAAACTCCTCAGGACTGACCCCCTAGTCTTACACTGGAGAGGTTTAGTCGCTGGCCACTTAAATGCACTTAAAATCCAATTATTTTGGCTGTCCTGTATTTTCTCTTGCCTGGGCATTTTAGATGCAGAATTTTCTGTCTGCTGGGACTTACTAATCAGAGCACTTTGGGGATGGCCCTGAGAGAACCCCTCAGCTGTGGAGTAGACAAGTCTAAAGTCTAAAGTTTGAATCTTAATGAGTCATCCAATAATAGTTCCCGTATAAGTACTTAATGACCTTGGGAATGTTTTAATGGAGAATGCCAACTACATAAAACATTTTGGGTAAAATCACACTAAAACTTTTAAAGAAGGGTTTTATATGCATATACAATAAGGTTTTTTCATATTTAACTTAATATTGCTGTTTTAATATGTTTTTATAAAAGGTCATACTAACAAGAAATTCTGCTTAAGTCCTTTCTTTAAGCTCTTTTTTACTATTTATTATTTATTAATTACTTTCTGTAATAGTAGTGCCTGGTTATTTGCTGTTATATGATAAGATAGGACAGGAAAGGAGACTTCAACCAAATCATTTATTCCCAGACCTGTTTTCTAGTTTCAGCAATAAGTATTTTTCAACCCCTTTACCCTCATTCATACTCTTTTATCTTAAGACACTGACAAAATAGCACCTAATGATTCCAGTAACTTGAATTAGAAAGGGTTGCTTGTGTGTAACACCACTTACAGGAGGAAGGAGAAAAATTTGAAACACAAATTCTTGAAAAAAATGAATGCTGAAAACTATCTTTATATGTATTCGAAAAAATAAAATACTATTGGAAAATAATAAAGTTCAGCTTTTCTCCATGTAGTTCATCTTCAACTTCCTAAAAGCTGTGACCACAATTTCTAGCAATGTACTCATCAATTTTTAAAAATTAGATATTAGAGCTCATTATAATGAATGAGATTTTACCTGTAATGACATAGATTGGTGAAGAAATTCTTGTAATACATAAATTGATGATATGAATGTATTAAAATTTTCAGGAACTATTTTTAATTATATCTTTTCTTCTGCCTGAAGGAAATTGAATAAAGAAATGAATAAATTTGTCTTTCCTATGCACTTCTTCCAATTGTCCTATAAAAGTAATGAGAAGCAAAATTGTATAATGGATGGAAGACTGGCCTTAGGAGGACCTATTAACATATAATTAATATTATTGTTAATATTCTATAAATATATACAAATATATGCTAACTGTGTAACCATGGGCAAGTCACTTAAACTCTCATGATCCCCTTTAAGTTCCCAGTGCAACTCTATGTGTTTCTAATTGCACTGATAGAATTTTCACCCCAGTAGTTCCCTACACTGATGATATATTGATCTAGACAAAAATAGATAAATTCCTATTGCTGATGGTTTATTTCATTGGGTACATTGCTGAAAAGAAGGATGAGCCATTGTCTTGGTGCTTGCTAGTCCATTTTACAACATCTCTTTCTACCTTACATTCAAAATGGTGAACAAGAAAATAGTAATGTATTGTTTCCAGAAGATTATAAGTATCACATGATGAATTTAAATACATATGTAAGGATTAGGGCCTCTGTCTTGAAATGGAATAATATTTCATTTTTGCTATTGATATTTGCCTACTTGTTACTAAAGAAACATTACTTTTATTTAAGGGAATATTTACATCAAATAAATCTGCCATTTAATGAAAAGAGCTTGGTAAAAGATTTCATTCATTTTGAATTCTGCTTTCCAATATTATTATTAGTTCAAGAGTGAAATGAACTTCAAGATTTAATTTTAGTTACTGGATTTTGGGGACCCTGGAGTAGACTTGTGGATTGTACATTATAGACTTAGAGAATGTTTGAGTGTGAAGAAACTTTAGATATCATCTGATTCAAGGAAGGAAACTATAATTTACTAAAGGGTACCAGAGATAATGAAGTAATTTCAATACTAAACATATATGCACCAAGTGGTATAGCCTCCAAATTCCTAGAGCAGAAGTTAAGAGAGATGCAAGAAGAAACAGACAGCCAAACTATACTAGTGGGGGATCTCAACCTTGCTCTCTCAGAATTAGATAAATCAAATCACAAAATAAATAAGAAAGAGGTTAGGGAGGTAACAAAATGTTAGAAAAGTTAGATATGATATAGATCTTTGGAGAAAAGTGAATGCAGACGGAAGGGAGTTTACTTTTTTCTCTGTGGTTCATGGAACTTAAACAAAAATTGACCATGTGTTAGGGCATAAAAACCTCAAAATCAAATGCAGAAAGGCAGAAATAGTAAATGCATCCTTTTCAGATCATGATGCAATAAAAATCTCATGCAATATAAGGCCAGGAGAAAATAAACCAAAAGTTAATTGGAAATTAAATAATCTAATTCTAAAGAATGAATGGGTGAAAGAGCAAATCATAGACACAATTAATAATTTCATCCAGGAGAATGACAATAATGACACAACATACCAAAATTTGTGGGATACGGCCAAAGCGGTTATAAGGGGTAATTTCATATCTCTAGATGCTTACTTGCATAAAATAGAGAAAGAGAAGATTGATGAATTGGGCTTACTATTAAAAAAGCTAGGAAAAATAACATATTAAAAACCCTCAATTAAATACCAAATTGGAAATTCTGAAAATAAAAGGTGAGATTAATAAAATTGAAAATAAGAAACCTATTGAATTAATAAATAAAACTGAGTTGGTTTTATGAAAAAAAAAACAAAATAGATAAGCTTTTAGTTAATTTGATTAGAAAAAGGAAAGAGGAAAATCAAATTGTTAATCTCAAAAATGATAAGGGAGAACTTTCCACCAATGAAAAGGAAATTAGAGCAATAATTAGGAGTTACTTTGCCCAACTTTATGCCAACAAATTTGATAATCTAAATGAAATGGAGGAATATCTACAAAAATATAGACTGCTCAGGTTAACAGAAGAGGAAATAAATTATTTAAATAGCCCCATTTTAGAAAAAAGAAATAGAAGAAGCTATTAATCAACTTCCTAAGAAAAAATCTCCAGGGCCAGATGGATTGACATGTGAATTCTACCAAAGATTCAAAGAACAATGAATTCCAATACTATATAAACCATTTGAAAAAATAGAGAAAGAAGGTGTACTACCAAAATTAAATATTAGAGCTCATTATAATGAATGAGATTTTACCTGTAATGATATAGGTTGGTGAAGAAATTCCTGTAATACATAAATTGATGATATGAATGTATTAAAATTTTCAGGAACTATTTTTAATTATATCTTTTCTTCTGCCTGAAAGAAATTGAATAAAGAAATGAATGAATTTGTCTTTCCTATGCACTTCTTCCAATTGTCCTATAAAAATAATGAGAAGCAAAATTGTATAATGGATGGAAGACTGGCCTTAGGAGGACCTATTAACATATAATTAATATTATTATTAATATTCTATAAATTTTTTTTGCTTTTTTGATTCCTTTTATGATACAGATATGGTGCTGATAGCTAAACCAGGTAGGGTGAAAATAGAGAAAGAAAACTATAGACCCATTTCCCTAATGAATATTGATGCAAAAATTTTAAATAAGATTTTAGCAACAAGATTACAGAAAGTCATCCCCAGGATAATACATCATGACCAAGTAGGATTTATACCAGGAATGCAGGGCTGGTTCAATATTAGGAAAACTATTAGCATAATCAATTATATTAATAACCAAATTAATAAAAATCATATGATTATCTCCATAGATGCAGAAAAAGCCTTTGATAAAATCCAACACCCATTCCTATTAAAAACACTGGAGAGTATAGGAATAAATGGGCTTTTCCTTAAAATGATAAGTAGTATCTACTTAAAACCTTCAGCAAGCATCATATGTAATGGAGTCAAACTAGAACCATTCCCAATCAGATCAGGAGTGAAACAAGGCTGCCCACTGTCACCATTACTATTTAATATTGTATTAGAAATGTTAGCTTTAGCAATAAAAGAAGAAAAAGAGATAAAAGGAATCAGAGTAGGTAGTGAAGAAACCAAATTATCACTCTTTGCAGATGACATGATGGTATACTTAGAGAATCCTAGAGACTCAACTAAAAAACTACTAGAAACAATTCACACCTTTAGCAAAATGGCAGGATACAAAATAAATCCACATAAATCATCAGCATTCTTATATATTACCAACAAAGTTCAGCAGCAAGAGATACAAAAAGAAATTCCATTCAAAATAACTGTTGATAGTATAAAATATTTGGGAATTTATCTGCCAAGGGATAGTCAGGAACTATATGAACTAAATTACAAAACACTTTCCACACAAATCAAATCAGACCTAGTCAATTGGAAAAACTTAAAATGCTCATGGGTAGGACGAGCGAATATAATAAAAATGACAATACTACCCAAACTAATTTACTTATTTAGTGCCATACCAATCAAACTCCCAAGAAATTATCTTACAGATCTAGAAAAAATAGTAGCAAAGTTCATTTGGAAAAACAAAAGGTCTAGAATTTCAAGGGGATTAATGAAAAA
>JAJPUD010011762.1:24357-48763 GCA_023553655.1 Myrmecobius fasciatus
ATAGTATAAAATATTTGGAACTCTATCTGCCAAGGAACAGTCAGGAACTATATGAACTCAACTACAAAACACTTTCCGTACAAATAAAGTCACATCTAATCAATTGGAAAAACATCAAATGCTCATGGGTAGGCCGAGTGAATATAATAAAAATGACAATACTACCCAAACTAATTTGCTTATTTAGGGCCATACCAATCAAACTCCCAAGAAATTATTTTACAGATCTAGAAAAAATAGTAGCAAAATTCATTTGGAAAAATAAAAGGTCAAGAATTTTAAGGGAATTAATGAAAAAAAGACAGATGAAGGTGGCTTTGCTGTACCAGATCTAAAACTATCTTATAAAGCAGCAGTCATCAAAACCATTTGGTATTGGCTGAGAAATAGAATAGTGGATCAGTGGCATAGGATAGGATCACAGGACAAACTAGGCAATAACTATAGCAATTTAGTGTTTGATAAACCCAAAGACCCCAGCTTTTGGGATAAGTACTCACCATTCAGCAAAAACTGCTGGGAAAATTGGAAACTAGTGTGGAAGAAATTAGGGCTTGACCCACACCTAACACCACTTACCAAGATAAGATCTAAATGGGTTCATGATCTAGATATAAAGAGTGATATTATAAGCAAATTAGAGGAACATAGGATAGTTTACCTCTCAGACCTGTGGGGAAGGAAGGAATTTGTGTCCAAAGAAGAACTGGAACTCTTAATTGAACACCAGATAGATAATTTTGATTATATTAAGTTAAAAAGTTTTTATACAAACAAAACTAATGCAGACAAGATTAGGAGGGAAGCAATAAATTGGGAAATCATCTTTACATTTAAGGGTTCTGATAAAGGCCTCATTTCTAAAATATATAGAGAATTGTCTCATATTTATAAGAATCCAAGCCATTCTCCAATTGATAAATGATCAAAGGATATGAACAGGCAATTTTCAGATGATGAAATTAAAACTATTTATAATCATATGAAAAGGTGCTCCAAATCACTATTGATCAGAGAAATGCAAATTAAGACAACTCTGAGGTACCACTACATACCTGTCAGATTGGCTAAAATAACAGGAAAAGATAATGACGAATGTTGGAGGGGATGTGGGAAAACTGGGACACTGATACATTGCTGATGGAACTGTGAATGGATCCAACCATTCTGGAGAGCAATTTGGAGCTATGCTCAAAAAGTTATCAAACTGTGCATACCCTTTGACCCAGCAGTGTTTCTACTGGGCTTATATCCCAAAGAAATCATAAAGGAAGGAAAGGGTCCCACATGTGCAAGAATGTTTGTGGCAGTCCTTTCTGTAGTGGCTAGAAACTGGAAACTGAGTGAATGCCCATCAATTGGAGAATGGCTGAATAAATTATGATATATTAATGTTATGGAATATTATTGTTTTATAAGAAACAACCAGCAGGATGATTTCAGAGAGGCCTGGAGAGACTTGCATGAACTGACGCTGAATGAAGCGAGCAGAACCAGGAGATCATTATACACGGCAACAGCAAGACTATATGATGATCAATTCTGATGGACATGGCTTTCTTCAACAATGAGATGATTCAGACCAGTTCCAATGCTCTTATGATGAAGAGAGTCATCTATACCCAGAGAGAGGTATGAGTATGGTTCACAACATAGCATTTTCACTCTTTCTATTGTTGTTTGCTTGCATTTTATTTTGCTTCTCTTTTTTTCTTGTGCAGCACAATAATTGTATGAATATGTATGCATATATTGGATCTAACACATGTTTTTACCATGTTTAACATATATTGGATTATTTACCATCTAGGGGAGGGGGCTAGGGAAGGAGTGAGAAGTTGGAACACAAGGTTTTGCAAGGATTAATGTTGAAAAATTATCCATGCATATGTTTTGAAAATAAAAAGCTTTAATAAATTTAAAGAAAAAAAGAGTTATAAATTTGATAATACTGACAATTATATTCCCTGAATCAATGGTAGATTAAGGGGGAAAAATTCCATTCTTGTAATCATTCTAATAATATTTGGAATATTGGTGCTTTGGGAGACCTAGAGGTCTTCCTGTCTCCTCATTGCTCAGGATGAGAAACAATACTTTAGAATAAATGGGAGGCTTACTAATCCCTTGGGGAGAGGGACTGTTTATAAACCTAGTACATAGATATGGTAGTCTCCCTCTTCCCACTACAAAAGCATTTAGGACTAAATGGGATGGGGGATACCCAATTAAGATATGGATAAACATTACTGAAGAATTTACTCCACTGACAATTCAGTTTGATGTCTGCCATATTATAAAATGTAGAGATTTGACTAGTGAAAGGCAATTAATTATGAAAAGTATTTATGCCCTGAAAAAGAGTTTGTTAGGACCCCATGTTCAAATTGGAATTTTGAGCTTATAGTGGGTGGACATCTAGTAAGAAATCAGAATTAACTGCAAGGTTAAGGATGTTTAATGGAAGGAGCACACCTAAGTGTGAAGAGCTCAAGTGTAATTCTATAATTCTGACCATCCAAAATGCAAATCAAAGGATATTTTGGTTTGGGAATAGATGTAACAAGTATAAATCCCTTAGGGATTTGGAATTAAGGTTCTTAAACCTGAGGTGAAAAAGGACCTCAATGCAACCATAGTACCTCTGGTGAAGGAGTGGGAATCCCCAAATGACTCCAATCATGTTATCAATGTTAAAGATCTTGGACAAACGATAAAGATAGAAATAGGATATAGAGACACCAATGCCTGGATAGAATGTACTGTAAAAAAATGTGAATAAAAGCAATTGCCATACTTGTACCCCTGATCACCCACTGCCCAAATGGTGCTGTTCCCCTTAAGCATAGAAAGCTATGAGAGTAAATTCAAGTGCATGGTCCTCCTATTCCAGAGTAATGCCTCTGAGAAGAATTAGGTGTTTGTCCTACCTTATTCACTTCTGTAAAGAAGGAAATCATTAAAGTTATACCAGTTTTTTGTCCAGGTTCAGGAAATCATTCTAAGACCTATGGACCTTGTTTTCATGTATTCAAAACTGAAATGTAACTTCTTTTTTTTTCTGAGTCAATTGGGCTCAAGGTCACACAGCTAGGAACTATTAAGTGCCTGAGGCTGGACTTGAACTCAGGTCCTCCTGACTTCAGGCCTGATGCTCTAGCCATTGAGCCATCTAGCTGCCTCAATCTCTGGTAATTTCTTTGAGATGAACATACTATGAGCTGACCTTTGGTGCTATTATGGAAGAAACACTCTCTGGACTACTTTGCCTGGATGGGCACCTGTGCATCGGTACAATTGACTATTTCTTTTACCCTGGAATTCTAGAAAGGGACTAAGGATGAAACAATGAATTTCAGAAGGAAATTTTCCAAATTAACAGAATCTATTTAGATAGTATAAGGGTCCCTAAGAGGAGAACCTAATGAATTTAAGGTGGGAAATCATATTGCTGCTAGGTCTGAATCATTCTTATTCTGATAGGTCACTATTAACACAAATGTGAATTGGATTAACTATATTATAATCAATAAAGTTTTATAAATTATACCAGAAATGCAGTAAAGGCAATAGCAGGGCGTTTAGACACTACTGACAGAATGGCATGGGAAATTAGAATGGTTTTGGACATGATGTTAGCAGAGAAAAGGGAAGTGTATGTGTCATGATTGGAGACAATTGTCCTTCATTCAATAATTCAATCATTTAATAATACTTCTCCAGATGGAAGAACAACCTAAGTCTTGCAGGGACTGTGGGAGAAGCTAGCAGGAAATTCAGGAATTAACAACCCAGTCACAGTTTGAGAATAGAAAAGTTACCTCTATCTTAAGCTCTCTAACAGTAGTTGCCAGGGTGTTAATGGTGCCATTACTAAGCAGATGCCAGTATAATACAAACAGAATAACAAGTATTAAGCAAAAGATGAAGGGAACCTTGTTCTATCTACTGAAGAAGATAACGAGTGTGTAGAGCTTCTCTGTAAATTTAAGGAGAGGATTAGGAAGGGGAGTGAAGAATTGTGGAAACAAATCCTATATTGAAAGAAAAAAGGAACATTGAGAGATATAATCAAAGTATCTCCATAAATTCAGAGAAGCAATTTACAGAACAGGATGTAACTGATTTTGTTCTGTTTTAAGTTAAGAGAGTTAAGAAAGATAAAAGTGAAGTTTTTTGCTTGATGTACTCATGAACAATTAGCTGAGAAATATTAACTTCTCTGGTGGAGCTAAGGCTCATTTTAATAGTCATGCAATGTATATGGTGGGAGGGGGAAGATAAATAGAGCTAAATGTGTAATAGGATCACCAAAAACATATCTAAGGGTAAATGTGTAATAGGAGTTGTTGTATACCTGTAGTACCCAGCAAATGGGGAAACAGAGGAAGGACTTTGTGGTCAGGAATAGGGATATAATGCTTGCTCACTCTTCTAAGGTAGGCTATTGTAGTTTCGTAATTAAATACTTTTAACTTCACCCCTTCTGAGTCCAAAAGGTTTATTTCTCACATCATAGCAAACTAGAACTGAATTAAGATCTATTTTGTCAGAGCTTTTTAACAGAGAAGGAGACCTTTTCAAGTGATCTTATCAGGGTTCAGGGGTAGAGGAGATCCCCAAAATATATTGGGGTTCTGGACCAGTGTTGCAGTTGTCCCAAAAGAATTTAGGAGCTTAGATAATTCCTAAGTCAAGAGACAAAGTTTTATAATTGTAACACTAATTAAAGTGGGCTAAGTTCCAAAAGAGGAAAATAGCCAAGAAGAAGGAATAAGGAGGTAAAGTAGAGAAATTTGGGAAGTATGAAACAGAGCAGAGTAAATGTCATCATGTGATTGGGGTTCACTTGATTGGTGGAAAGTCTCCCTTTGTTCTTTCATGAAACTAAGAACATTATTTGAGTTCAGGGATGAGATAGTAGCCCATATTCTTGTATAATAAACCAGACATCCTTGAAGGATAGTTTAGTGGAATAAAGGCATTGGACCCAACTCCCTTTCTTTCACACACATTCTCCAAGGTTGTGTCACATCACTCCCAATAGCTACATTCCTAAGGTGACTACATCCACCTGAAGCTTCTCTGAAGCCCCATTCATTCTAGTATTCCTAAAAGGATAAATCTCCAAAGGACCACAGAATTGCATCAGAGGATGTCAGAGACTGGACAGCTGTATGAGAGAGGAAGTTGTTCCCTAATAGCTGATTTCTCTTTGGGCAATTTGAGATGGGCTTGCAATAACCTATCAATCTGAGTTGTCAAAGTCGTTGAAATTTTTTAGACTATTTCAAGGAAGCCACATAGGATCAATGGGCCACTTCAAAATCATCGTCCGTAGCTCTTATGAGGATTCCTCCATTCTGCTGCATGTCACCTGAAAAAGTGTTACCTTAAGGGCATGCACCTCAGAGCTTGAAAAGTTGTAACTGCTGCATCTATTTAACCCCATCAACAAGCATCATATGTACTGGGGACAAACTAGAACCATTCTCAATAAGATCAGGAGTGAAACAAGGCTGCCCACTGTCCCCATTATTATTTAATATTGTATTAGAAATATTAGCTATGGCAGTAAGAGAAGAAAAAGAGATTAAAGGAATTAGAGTAGGTAATGAGGAAACCAAATTATCACTCTTTGCAGATGACATGATGGTATACTTAGAGAACCCTAGAGACTCAACACAAAAACTACTAGAAACAATTCACAACTTTAGTAAAGTTGTAGGATACAAAATAAATCCACATAAATCATCAGCGTTTTTATATATTACCAACAAAGTCCAGCAGCAAGAGATACAAAGAGAAATTCCATTAAAATTAATTATAGATAATATAAAATATTTGGGAGTATATCTGCCAAGGCACAGTCATGAACTATATGAACACAACTGCAAAACACTTTCCATACAAATAAAGTCACATCTAATCAATTGGAAAAATATCAAGTGCTCAGGGGTAGGCCAAGTGAATATAATAAAAATGACAATACTATCCAAACTAATTTACTTATTTAGTGCCATACTAATCAAACTCCCAAGAAATTATTTTACAGATCTAGAAAAAATAGTAGCAAAGTTCATCTGGAAGAAAAAAAGGTCAAGAATTTCAAGGGAATTAATGAAAAAAATGCAAATGAAGGTGGCCTAACTGTATTAGATCTAAAACTATATTACCAAGCAGCAATCATCAAAACCATTTGGTACTGGCTAACAAAGAGAGTAGTCAATCAGTAGAATAGGTTAGGATCACAGGACAAAATAGTTAATGACCATAGTAATTTAGTGCTTGACAAACCCAAAGACCCCAGCTTTTGGGATAAAAACTCAATATTTGACAAAAACTGCTGGGAAAATTGGAAAGTAGTATGGCAGAAACTAGGCATTAACTTACATCTAACACCCTATCCCAAGATAAGGTCAAAATAGGTTCATGATTTAGACATAAAGAGTGATATAAGCAAATTGGAAGAACAAAATATAGTTTACCTCTCAGATCTGTGGAGAAGGAATGAATTTGTGTTCAAAGAAGAATTGGAGATCATTATTGAACAAAAAAATAGATAATTTTGATTATATTAAGTTAAAAAGATTTTGTACAAATAAAACTAATGCAGTCAAGATTAGAAGGGAAGAAATAAACTGGGAAAACATTTTTACATTCGAAGGTTCTGATAAAGGTCTCATTTCTAAAATATAGAGAGAATTGACTCAAATTTATAAGAATACAAGCCAGTCTCCAATTGATAAATGGTCAAAGGATATGAATAGATAATTTTCAGATGAAGAAATTGAAACCATCTCTAGTCATATGAAAATGTGTTCTAAATCACAACTATCAGAGAAATGCAAATTAAGACAACTCTGAGATAACAATACACACCTCTCAGATTGGCTAAAATGACAGGAAAAGACAATGACAAATGTTGGAGGGGATGTGGGAAAACTGGGAACGAATACATTGTTGGTGGAGTTGTGAACTGATCTAACCATTCTGGAGAGCAATTTGAAACTATGCCCAAAGGGCTATCAAAATGTGCATACCCTTTGGCCCAGCAGTATTTCTACTGGGCTTAAATCCCAAAGAGATCTTAAAGGAGGGTAAGGGATCCACTTGTGCAAAAATGTTTGTAGCAGCTCTTTTTGTAGTGGCAAGAAACTGGAAACTGAATGGATGCCCATCAATTGGAGAATGGCTGAATAAATTATGGTATATGAATGTTATGGAATATTACTGTTCTTTAAGAAACGACCAGCAGGATGATTACAGAGAGGCCTGGAGAGACTTGTATGAACTGATGCTAAGTGAAATGAGAAGAACCAAGAGATTATTGTACAAGGCAACAGCAATCTTATATGATGATCAATTCTGATGGAAGTGGTTCTTCTCAACAATGAGACAATTCAGACCAGTTCCAATGATCTCATGATGAAGAGAGCATCTATACCCAAAGAGAACTGTGGGAACTAAGTGTGGAACACAACATAACATTTTCAGTCTTTTTGTCGTTGTTTGCTTACATTTTATTTTTTCTCATTTTTTTTCCTTTTTGATTTGATTTTTCTTGTGCAGCAAGATAGTTGTATAAATATGTATACATATATTGGATTTAACATATATTTTACCATGTTTAACATATATTGTATTGTTATTTAGGGGCAGAGGTGGGGAGGGGGAGGGGAAATTGGAACACAAGGTTTCACGCATATATTTTGAAAATTAAAAAGCTTTAATTAAAAAAAAAAGTAGTAACTGCACAGTGTCATGAAAGGTATTGCATCTTATCTCTCTTCACCACAATGGGTGACTGTACAAATTGCTTGGATCATTTACATAAACTCAAAAGCTTTCCAGAATTTGTATGTAGGGCAAATGATGCTTGCACAGCTGGGCTTGGACAAATGCCCTATGGTCCCACAATTTACTTATTTCATTGGGCAGGTTTGATGGGAAGATACCACACATAGCTCTTGGTTAGTGAGTCATTTCAAACTTTTATTGCATATTTAATATATTGTCAATTAATATTTAATCAAATGGAACTTAATCCATATAAGTTTTACCTATTTTCCCTCTTCTCAACTGTTCCCTTTGCACTTCAGTAAGAAGACTGTCCCCTTCTGGTTTTTCCTTGTGCATGAAGGACTGTCTACCATGAAGTTGGACTGAAACAAGCCATAGAAATCCTGGGGTCTTTCTGTGGATTAAAGGGAGGAAATGTTTTTAGAAAAGATTCATTTGAGGGTGGCCTAGCTGTACCAGATCTAAAACTATATTATAAAGCAGTGGTCACCAAAACCATTTGGTACTGGATAAGAAATAGAGTAGTGGATCAGTGGAATAGGTTAGGTTCACAGGACAAAATACTCAATGACAATAGTAATCTAGTGTTTGATAAACCCAAAGACCCCAGTTTTGGGGATAAAAACTCACTATTTGACAAAAACTGCTGGGATAATTGAAAACTAGTATGGAAGAAATTAGGCATTGACCCACACCTAACACCATATACCAAGATAAGGTCAAAATGGATTCATGATCTAGGTATAAAGAATGATATTATAAACAAATTAGAAAAATGTAGGATGGTTTACCTCTCAGACCTGTGGAGGGGGAAGGAATTTGTGACCAATGAAGAACTAGAGGTTATCATTAATCACAAAATAGGTAAGTTTGACTATATCAAGTTAAAAAGTTTTTGTACAAACAAAATGAATGCAGACAAGATTAGAAGGGTAGCAGTAAACTGGGAAAATATTTTCACATCCAAAGGTTCTGATAAAGGCCTCATTTCTAAAATATATCAAGAATTGACTCAAATATATAAGAATTCAAGCCATTCTCCAATTGATAAATGTTTTGACCATTTATATGAACAGACAATTTTCAGACGAAGAAATTGAAACTATTTCCAGTCACATGAAAAGGTGCTCCAAGTCACTATTGATCAGAGAAATGCAAATTACAACTCTGAGATACCACTACACACCTGTCAGATTGGCTAAAATGACAGGAAATGATAATGATAACTGTTGGAGGGGATGTGGGAAAACTGGGACACTGATACATTGTTGGTGGAATTGTGAATGGATCCAACCATTCTGGAGAGCAATTTGGAACTATGCTCAAAAAGTTATCAAATTATGAATACCATTTGACCCAGCAGTGTTTCTACTGAGCCTATATCCCAAAGAGATTTTAAAGGAGGGAAAGGGACCCACATGTGCAAAAATGTTTGTGGCAGCCCTTTTTGTAGTGGCAAGAAACTGGAAATTGAAAGGATGCCCATCAATTGGAGAATGGCTGAATAAATTATGGTATATGAATGTTAATGGAATATTATTGCTCTGTAAGAAACGACCAGCAGGACGATTTCAGAGAGGCCTGGAGAGGCTTGCATGAACTGATGCTGAGTGAAATCAGCAGAACCAGGAGAACATTATATACAGCCACAAGACTATATGATGATCAATTCTGATGGACATGGTTCTCTTCAACAATGATGTGATTCAAACCAGTTCCTATTGTTCAGCGATGAAGATAGTCATATACATCTAGAGAGACTTCTGTGGGAACTGAGTGCGGACCACAACACACCATTTTAACGCTTTCTGTGAATATCTCCATGCATTTTGTTTTCCTTCTTAGATTGTTTTTTCTTCTTCTCTTTCTAGATCTGATGATTCTTATGCAGTAAGATAATTGTATAGATATGTATACATATATTGTATTTGTCATATAATTTATCCTATTTTGTGTGTATTAGATTACCTGTCATCTAGGGGTGGGGGTGGGGGGAAGGAGGGGAAAAGCTTGGGAAAAAAAAGTTTTTGCAAAGGTCAATGTAGAAAAATCACTCATATGTTTTGTAAATAAAAAACTTTATGAAAAAAAGGAAAAGATTCATTTGCACCCCTACTCTATTCCAATCAGTATTAATCAGTTTGATATGATTCCATAAGGGTAGTGATTATAAATTCTATACATGCAGATCAAGTTTACTTGCTTAATGATTACAAGCTTACTAGAGCTCCTCCACCCTTGTTTTTCATTGTCATGGTGATCCCAGTATAGTAAAAGTACCTCAGTTCCATGGAAAGTACCCTAGTTTATTTTTGCCCCTCAGACCACATGTCCAAAATGATCAGATGACCATCTTATGACCACTTTTGTCAGTGGAGGTGCCCATGCTTGGCCCAAACTGCTGACAGGACATTTTTTACATCCCTTTTGACCTGCCAAGCAAGGCTTCCCAGTGAATGGGATTCTGTATTTTATGTAGCCCCTCTTTCAAGTGTCAAATCTGGTATTAAGCTTTATAAAAAAAAATAAGGTCCTGGGAAAAGGGGGCAGGCATCTCAGATAGTGAGGAAAATCTGAGGTCCACTTCATTTGAAGGAACCATGGACTTTTTAATCAAGTGCATTGAATCAGAACTCTGCCTCACTGTTCTTCTGACAGATGGAGCAATTATAATCCCCACACTTTTACCTTAGTCAGATACACATTTTAAACTCAATTTGTAGATTCATAGCCTGAGCAAAGATGAATACTTTTAGTGGTATTGAGAGACCTCAAAATGGCAATTGCTCTCAAAAGATAGTTTGCTTTTTCTTTTCTGTCTCTCCCTCCCTGCAGTTTATGGTAGCATCATGGGTGGAAAACCACAATGAAGTGAAGATTCTTTGGGATGTGACTGATGAAGGAATACAAGAAACAGAAATGATACTGTTTAAAAAGGCAATGTGCATGTGTGTGGGGAGGCGTATAGCATGATCCCTCTGGAGAAATCTAGCAAAGGCAGACAATAAGTAATCTGTGCCTGTGTTTATGTGTTGCTCAGACTTTGAAATTGTGCTCACAGAGCACTAAAAGGTAAAATTTTGCTGACAAAACTATCAACAATTCATTAACTAATCTGAACCTCAATAAATTTCCCAAAACATTTTCTCTTCCCTTACATTCCTGAGCTATAGCTGGGTTTTAGATAATAGAAGGACAGGAAAAAAAAGAAAGGGAACCTTTTCCCTTCAGATTTAGTTTTAGTTTTAATGCTTTTATAAATGTTGAAATAAATGCTACCAAGCATTTTGAGTAAACGCTTTTTAGAATTTAAGGGATTAAGAGCATTTCCCACCCTCCCCCTCAAATGATGGAATCACTGTTTTACAATTAGAGGGAAAGGTCTTAGCGCTGATTATAGAGAAGCTCTAAATTTTAAGGTGAAGAAAAAGTTTGAACAAGAATAGGATTGGAACTTAACACTTTCTTGGCTGGCAAAAAAAAATTCAAAAAAGAGGTGTCTCATATGTAGTAGATACTAAAATTAAGTTTGATTGGAACATTCAGTTTATAATTGTGTAAATCTGACAAACTAAAGAGAGGTGCCTATCAATTTACAATTAACTTTTTGAATTGATGTTTTTGAAATTGGAAAAATTGGCTATAAATTATGAGACTCCTACCCATTTCTTTTGTATTTAACAGATTATGTTCAACCAGAATTTAAAGAATTGTCTTGCTTCCTTCTGACAAAGGAATTTATTTAAGGGAGCAGGAAAGACAAATCCCAAGCCCTCCTGAGAACTCCCCTATAATGGCAGTCCAGAACCAGGTTCTAATCAGCACCAGATGTGCTTAGCATCTCTCCACAGAGAAGGCTGCCTCCCAGCCCAGCTGCCCTCTGGACAGCTTGTTCGATGCTTCTGAGGAATCTGCTTGGAGGTGTTTTTACTTCACTCAGGCCAAAACTTAATCTTTGGAGACTGATTATTTATTGGATCTTTTTAAGTTGTCTTAAGAGGACAACTGTTTTCTCCTGACTCTGGTTCATTTTTGCTGCTCTAAGTTCACACTGAAGCATTGTTTTGTCTTTTTTTGTGGGGGAAATTTGAAGTTTTCTGATCTACATTGCTATCATCTTCCCAGAATCTTGTAACCAAGATTTTTTTTTCTTTTTTGCTGAGGCAATTGAGGTTAAGTGACTTGCCTAGGGTCTCACAGCTAGGGAATGTTAAGTGTCTGAGGCAAGATTTGAACTCAGGTCCTCCTGACTTCAGGGCTGGTGCTCTATCCACTGCACCACCTAGCTGCCCCAACCAACTTAGTTTTAACAGGCTCCAGTCTTAGAAATATTTTTGCTTTAAAGGGGCTGGTAAGCTATCATAGATTCACTCTCTAGTTGAATTTACTGAATGAAAATCCTTTTTAAAATTCTAATGACTGCCTTTTTATGTTAGGATGAGTTTTAAAACTGTATTAGAGAAAGATAAATGCTAGAAAAAGGGAATGATAAAATCACCTGGATTTTTTTTAGAAAGTCTTTTTATTTTTTATGTGTTTTATTTGTTATTACAAAAACTTGAAAGAGTTGACAAGGATTGTGTCCAGCTAGAGCTGTGAGTCAGTGAAGCTTGCCATTTGTGGTAAAAGCACTTGGGACTACAAATGATATTTTGAGTTTGAATTCAGGGACAGTTGTCTGATGATGGATCATTAAGTCAGTAATTCAGGCATATTCCACAAGGTACTCAAAGGAAGTGTAATCTGGAATTGTTATAGGTGGAAAGGTCTATAATTGGGGGAAAAAAAGACCTGGACAAAGATCTAAGCATAGCACAGATTCTCCATTGTGTTGGTGCTTTTGTAGAGAAATGTTTTCCATTACCCTACCATATATGTGCCCTTAGTCTTAGGCCTGAAGGACCAGTTAGTTGCTATAAGGAAATTTCCAAGAAAATGTCTGTAATACAAGCATATGGGCAGTAGAAAATATGAGCACAGTGAAAGTGTGTGAAATCATCCTGTTTTCAAATTGAATATGGAGTCATTCCATATCCTAAACTACTGAGAAAATTCATACTTGGACTTGTCATCTATCTGCTAATATTTACATAGCCATATGAAAGTCCCGGGGACATCTCATTCTATCACAATATGAGTTAAAATCAGAAACCTCTTCTGTTTTAAGGAATAGAATTTCATTATCATCAGTCATCTCAGTGAAGAGTAGTGTTTGTAAAACAGCTGAACATGTTCTTTTATAAGCAACTCAGTTTGACATACAATGTTCTCAGTATATAATTGGGAATTACTTAAGTGCATCCATGCATCGAATCCCAAGTCTTTTGTTACAATTAAAGTCAGCTTCTTGTAAGTAAATTCATTGGTGTGATCATCAGTCATAGTGATGGAAAGCCTCTCCAGCAAAGAGTTTTGTTATAGGATTAGATTCTTAATAGCATCTGATACTCCTATAGGAATTGTAATTCTATGGAATGGTTAAGTTTTGAGAAACTATCAAGATCCTATATGTCATTTATAAATTATTCTAAAGTTGCATATAAAAACCTAAATTCTTTGAAGTTTCAAGTGAACTCTTGAGTTTCAAATTTGTTGTTCTAAAAATTCTTAATATTGATAAAATCAGAAAGGCAAAGTTCCAGTTGATTTTCACTCCACGAATTAGTTGTTGGGGAAAAAAATAAAACTAATTTGCACTGAGATCTGCTTTTGTATATTTTAGCAGGAATAGTAGCTAAGGAGTCTCTACAAGAAATTTGTAATAAAGAGAAGCAAATATTTTGATGAGATGTCCCTGAGGACAGGATATTTTCCAGACTTCCCCAAGATGATCCAGAGACCAATTACATGGGGAGAGACAAAATGTGTTGATCAAATTGACTTTGGGAGTAAGTTACTAAATGAAAGCAGGCATAATGTTATTGTTCATTATTATATTATTTTGACTTTTTGTTTGTATCAGTATACCGAGTTCTCTTGATGTCATGTGATTTCAATTGGTCTGGAGTTTTAGACATGTTTCCCATAGCTTAGAGTCTACCATTGGCAAAAAGGGGATATTGAGAAAATCAAATAATTCAGATCCCACTTTATAACTGGAACTACTCAATATGTTGTAAAATTGCTCAATGTACATTTCTTTTTCTCGGAACTTAGTATGGAAATTCAGCTTCTCCTTACTCTTGGGGGGGGTGGGGCAGGATCTTTGAATCAGGCATCCCTCAGGGTCTCTTGTGAGCTTTATGTCAATTAACCTTTATCCTTGTTAAGTGCTTCTTTGACTTAGCATCCAGATGCTTTCTCTGTGGACATCAGTATACCAGAAGTTGCCTTGACCAACTGGGAAGAAGGTGGAGAAGCTCCCTGAACTTTTCTTGAATTACTACCTAACAGTATCATTGGCAAAGCTGAGTCAGCTTTGTGGCTCCAGCCAGCCTAATTCAGACTGATAAAGCTATTGGTGGAACTAGGACTTTTCTGATCATCTTTTCATGGTCAAGTAGTCCTCAAAGAGAGCTCCCCTCTATGCTTATCTTATTAATCAATTTTAAGAAATTTTCCCCCTTTTGCCCTCCCGTTCCTACAACACCCCATTTCTTGCTGTAACATAGACTCAAGGCTTTGCCAGTTAAAGGGCTCCTTTGTGCTTGGTGTAAGGAGTCCCATTTTTGCTTTCTCCAGTAGCTGGTTACTACTTAAGTCTTTTGAAGTTTGTGAGTACTGGTTGACAGCTTAAAAGCATGTCACTTTTGGGGAGTGGACAGGGGAGTACCTCAAGATTCTCAGCTTTCACATGGAATATTTTTGAGAGTCTGGACTCTACCCTCCAGTGACATGTCTGGAAGTAATAAACTGCCTTGAAGTGCTTATGTCCCTTCTTGATATCTTGTTCCCCACAGCTCCCTCACAAAGGCCCCACCTGTTTTAACAAAATTTTATTGTTTTGGTCTTTAAGCTTTGAACAGATGGAGCTGCACAAAGCAAGTCTAGAGACAGTTTTAGTGATCAAGTAGAAGTGTAATCAATAGTTTCAGAGTGAGGAAGAGTTTGCAGACTGAAAGTTCTCCTGAGCAGACCACCTCTCCTGTTGCAGCAAAGGTAGAGATTTTATATACACACACAAATAAATGGGAAGGGAGGGAGGGGGAAGGTAGATTACAATACAATCATTTTCAGGACCTGGGTGGTTTCCCTCGAACCTAAAGTACAGGACAATATGAGTTATTCTCTAGTCCTATGAGAACAATTCCTCAATGACTGTTTCAAATCCCGGGGTTGTTACTTGGCAGAGGACACCAGAACTCTGAGACAGGAACAGGTGTGGCGATATTTGATTCACTTCACTTAACATAGACTTTCAGAAGAGTATTGTCAAGAACTGATCATTTCAAGCTGCATTGTCAGATTAGATTTCTCAGTGCTGCCTTTCCAAGTCAGAAAAGGCAGCACTGAGAAATCTAAATTATTAGTATATTTGTCATCTTGATAATTACTAAAATCATATTTACACTGTCCTCTCCCTAAGTCTTGGCTACTGCTAAGGCCAAGTCATGCTACCCTCTGCTTGTCTTTACAAAACTTTGGGTTCTTGCTGTCCTTGAGAACTCATGTGATCTTTTCTCCTTCAGGGAAGGTGCAGGCTATTTGTTGGATCTGAATCCTTTCCAAACCAAAAAGCTAGGAGCATCCTTTCATATTTGCTTTTCAGCCATATGTCATACTTAGTATATAAGGAAAAGTCCTAATATAATTTGCATTCTGTCCTCACCCTTCACAGTACAATCATAGTTTACTACAAAGAGAGATGAGAGGATAGACAGTAGAAAAAGGTGTGCAGTTGGCTGGTCATGGGGACAATTTTTATGGCAAGGCAACTGTTTGGAAAGATGCTCATGTGAAATAGACTTGCAGGACTAACTTGTTTTTCAGTTACTAGAAAACAGCTCACTTCTGAGAAATGACATCTTTTAGACTTCTTGGCCATGGTTTTCCTGTATTTGCACAAACTGCCTTCTTTTCCTAAGGTGCTTCTACCGCACCCAGGTGTTTCTCTCCACTCTAGTTGTTCTTCAGCTCTGGCTATCTAGAGGAACACCTGTGTAGCATCCACCAGAGATCCTGTGGTTTCTGTTTATTCACTAGTTCTTTGAGAACATCACACTTTCCACTGAAAACAGTTATGATTCAAAAGCCTTAACTCCTCTCTTTTGGAGAAGCTACCATCCCCAAGTTGTTTGGGGAGCCTCTTCTTTCAGATTCCTTCTGTCTTGCAGCTGTATTCCTTAGCTGAGGTGCTCTAGTCTGAGTCAAAAATGTCCTGACAATGCCCTAATCAGTAAGTCTCTATCTGGCAGAGTGAGAGAGATCTGCAGGTTCTACAACACTTCATAGCAACCATTCTCTTTCCATCGTGTTTTTTTTTTCTGCCTTCTTTCTAAATTACTACTAATTTACTGAATTACATCACCATAAATATTTCTAATGTCTTATCAATACCACCATGAAAAAACAATCAGACTTCACATATGTGTTATTGACAATTATGCTGTACCTACAAACATACTTTACAGTCACATTAAACTGATATGTTGTGACCAGATCTCAGAAACAACGTACCTCTCATACAATCAAGGCAGAGATGGACAATAAGACGACAGAGCAAGTCCCCTCAAAATTCTCATGCACAGACCTGCTGCCTTCACATTCAGATCTCTGAACTTGTGTAGCCCAATCTTTGTCAGTGCCTTCACTGTTCCCCAAGAGTTTCCTTTGCTGGAGTAACAATTCACAGCAAAAAGACAGCTCTGAGTACCACTGTTCTACACTTTTCTCAGTTCTATTCTCAGGTCTCCCTCGAACTGAGAAATTTGAATTCCTTGACTCTGTAGAAGATAGGAGTATGTGAAACATCATCTTCTCCTGATATTCTAAACAGGGAAGCTGGCTCTTCTCTTAAGGGTCCAGTTTATGATTTTCTCCTTTTCTTTTTGCTGACTGAGAAATTGACTAAGCTTCTGCAATTATAAATAAACAAGTGTCCTCAGCTGAAGATTTCATCACCTAGAATCTCTTAAGTCCTCTTTGCCCAGATCCTCCCCATTCTTTCCCCACTGGCTTTGAAGATTTCTTCATTTTCTTTTGTTCCTAATCAAGTGAGAGGAAGAATGGATGTAGTTTTTTGTCTGCTAGAGAGACTTATTAATCAGAGAGCATCAGAGCTGAAATCTAAGATAAAGAACAGGAGTCTGAAAGAGCATAGACATGCTCCCAAAGCAGACTGAGACCGTGTCCTCTTCAAGGGAAAGGCTTTTTAACCCCAGAAATCCTTGTGGACAGATGTAGCTAGCTCAAGGAGCTAATTAATGAGCTGAAATCACAGGATCCCTAGTAGATGTGTATACAGGAGGAAATCAGGTGACCCTCCAAAGAGCCAGAGTGGAGAAAAATGCCTGAGAGGCAATATTTTTTAATAGAGAGGCTCCTCACAAATTCCAGCCCTTATGGCAACTTTTCTCTCATCTCATATTCTTTGAGCTTTTTGATTGCTTTCAGAATCTTCTTCCTATCATGGCTATTTGTGACAGTAAATCTCTTTGAAAAGAAAATGGGAAGTTATTTTCAACTTGATGAGTCAGATATAGTCTTGAAAATTTCATATATTAAGTATAAAAATGAACCTCTATTAGCATTCTATTTGGATGAACTCCAGTTTTCATGAGGAAAAATCTATCCCAGAATTGTTGCTGAATAAGATGATGTGCCACAATAATGACAATTTTTTAAAAGATTAAGATTAATTACCTAGAAAAGATAATATGTATGTATGTATAAACTTCATTTTTACTATATATATGTACATATATAATATATATGTGTGTATGTATAACATGGGAAGAACCTCATGTTCTAAAGCAAGAAGAATAAATTTAAAGAAATGACTATTAATAAAATCAAAGTTTTGAAAATACCTAATTGACTTCAATGTTAATTGCCATTATAATGCAAAGTGGAAGAGAAAGAAATGGGATGCACCTGGCTTTTACAATGTATTGTTGAAAGAGTTCATATCAAAAGATAGCAAAGTCATAAGACCTATTAATTAAGAAGTCTGATGTGATAACATAATTCCTTTCTGAATTAGTCATGTGTTTTAATTTCCCCCTAAAAATTTTCCCCAAAAAAGCATCTCCTGAGTTTCAGTAAGCAAGGAGTCTTTTAACCTCTGAGAAAAATCCATATTGTAAACAAACCTTTGGGAATCATAGGAAAAGGAAGCAGTACCACTTAGTCCTTCTAGTCATAACTTTCAATTTTATAGAGACCCACCCCAGAACGCACCAAATTTTAGATGAGAAAATATTCACAGTAGTTCCCCAACTGGTTTTTACAAGGATAAGACCTCCTTTTCTTGATCACTTCCTACCCATTGACTGTACCAAGCTCCATTCTTCAAGAGCCAGGGCAACTAATAGATTAGCTATTCTAGTTTTTTTTTTAAAAGCATTTCTCTAAAGAACTAAATTAATAGTTCTTCACCTTATCATATAAGCTTACAAATAAAATTTTTCTTTCATAAACCATATTTTTAATTCAGTAGTAAATGCTGTTGGAAAAATTTAAAATCAATTTTTAATTAAAAATAGTAGCATTTGATTTTAATTGGTATAATCAATGCTATGTCTGCCTGGAATTTTAGATAAATCTTAAGAGAAGACTTATTCTGGAAGAATTCAGCCAGAATGTTTCTGTTCTTTGTGGGGTTTTTTCTGAATTGTCATAGTGAGGTAAACATTATAGTGTTATGAACCACCATTTCCCATCAGTGAGGTAGAAATTGATTCAATCTTGATATCTCACTTTAAAGATCATTGTTTTTTAGACTTACATTTTGATTATTTCAAAAGGAAAAGAATTTTGGGATTTTCCATGATTAGCTTGTTGGAAAAGTCCTATTTATTTTAAAGGGGTTTGGGGATACAGGGAGGTTGAGAAGTGCAAGAGAGAGAATGAAATCTACATTGTTCTACTGTGGTTATATTTTTCATTTTTCATTCACCACTTTTGTAACATAAGTTATTAAACCCTCTTATGCTTCAATATCAGATGAACTAGAAAGTTTCTATAAAAGGTTATCTTCAGTGTGTGATTGTTCTGCCTAAGAAGCATCGAACCATCCAAAGGTAAACAATGGAAAACCAAATCAAATTTGCCTATTCTTCATTTCGGTACTAGTAAGGTTCTGGAAACTGTCAAGTCAAGAAAGGAAGGCTGTATCCTTAGTCATTCATATTGTTATAAAATCTTATAACCTTAAAATGTTAGAGCTGGATATGGGCCCTTACAAAAACATATTAAGAACCTTAATAGTTTTTCATTAATTCCTTCATATTTATTCACTTACTCATTTTTCACTCTAGCACCCTCTAAGAATTCACTTGTTTTGTCACTTGACAAACATTCTTTCTATGGTGAAGAATACTATTTGTGGCTTTATCATGGGACAAAATCCTTGATCCTGCCAATACAAGAAGGGGAGAATATAATTCGAAGTCCTGAAGCATCATAAAATCTAAAAATTCTAGAATACCAGAACCAGAATAAACCTTAAAGGTCTTTTGGTACAAGTCTCACATTTTGCAGTACTCTTTCATTCTGTAATTTTAAACCACTTTTTTCTTCTTTTTTTTTGATGAGATGCCAATGTGTCAAATCAAGAAAAATATACTTAAAGCCTAGAATGTCTGTCCTACACAATCTACAAACCACAGAATGTTAGATGACAGGACATTTGCTCTAAAGCCTACATTGAATGGTCAACTTTGCTCATCAACCTCACATGTTAAAGCCACTCACTGGCAATTATAACACATAAGTCAATCCACCAATAAAGTTGGTATATCTTTGGGAAAATCTGTTTTGAAAACAAAGTTTGAAAACAAATATACATGAAAAATTCACCAAGACAAAAATTTACCTTCAGCTGGATTTGTTGTCTCTTTTGATTCCTTGCTTTTCTATGGGTTCTGAAATCCTAACAGTTAAAGATGCATGGTAGAAATTTAATCAGATTACACAATAGCACAGAACCAAAGAACTTTTATCTGCTGTAAGTCCTGGATTCTAACAATAAAATGACCCCATTTATTATCAAAGGAGAAGAACAATCTGTACTTCAGTCATAAAGTTCATTTTTAGTAAAGTTCATATTTAGTAAATAAATAATTAGTACCCAGTCTGGTGTAGTATCTAGAACACTAAATTATAAGTTCAGGAGCCCTGGGGTCTCCATTCTGTGCTAGTTAAGTAATTCATCTTCATATGCCTTATTCATTTCACTTACAAAATAAGAACAGGTTTGAATTACAGGAGACAGATGGTTAGAGAACACTCAGTCTTAATCAGTGGGAGATAATTCACCATAGAGAAATGAAAAGTGTTCAACTTGATGGGAAGGACATCAGGAGAGCATTGTCATGAAAAATGGGAGTAGAAAGAATCTGCATATGCAAAGGGAAACTTCATTATGTCAAAAGTGATAGGGTGTCAAGAAAATGGAAAGACTGAGAAATCATAAAATTTGAGAATGAAAAGATTGTTGAGGATATGGAGTAGAAAATTTTGAAAAAAAAATTACAGAGATCCAAAAGCT
Source organism: Myrmecobius fasciatus (assembly GCA_023553655.1). NCBI lineage: Eukaryota > Metazoa > Chordata > Mammalia > Dasyuromorphia > Myrmecobiidae > Myrmecobius > Myrmecobius fasciatus. The sequence continues at coordinate 44,810 of JAJPUD010011762.1, forward strand.
CCATCCATTATTACATGGCAAACTGTATCATAAAAAAGTTTTCCTTAAAACTCTTTGGACATAATTTAAAAAGAAAAAGATAAAAGGCAGATGAGTGAAAAAGGCTGGTTAATTATGACCTTAGAAACAAGAGAATGCAAGGAATTTAATGGAGAAAGATTTTTTTCGTCCTAGAAAAATTGCAAAACAGGCAGAAAGGAAATTTGGAATAGCATTACACACAATTTTACATGGTAAGCTCTGGAGGCATAGCTAGTCTTAAGAAATGAGATCTATGGTATATCTCAGCTACTCATTGCTGATAGATTAGTGATTAGTTTGATTAGTGATAAGGACATGATCCTAAAAAGATGGGCTGAATGTCAATAGACCATCATCAATCAACGCTGAAGCCACTGACCATATACCTCAGGTTGAAATCAAACTCTCCCTAACTGAAGTTCCAACTGAAAAGGAGGTTTTAAATGCCATTAGGCTCCTTTCCTATGGCAAAGCACCTGGTACTGGTTCTATTTCCACTGAGATTTATAAGATCCAGGAGTCCATTGCTCATAAAACAGCAGACTAAAATTTTTTCTGAGTTATATGGCAAAAGGATTTATGCCCAAGGAGTTCGAGGATGCTTCCATTGTCTGTCTTTATAAAGGTAAAGGAAACAGATTGTCCTGCAACAATCAGAGGGAGTTCTCTCTCCTAGTCACTCCTGGCAAGATTATTGTCAGAGTACTCCTTAATAGGCTGGTATACCTGCAAGAAAGTAATCTGAGAGCCAACATGATTTCAGAAGGGACTGAGGAGCAGTTGATATGTTATTTGCTGCTCAACAGCTCCAGGAGAAATGCCAGGAGCAGAACAGAGGTCTGTACAATATTTGTGATATGACGGAGACCTCTGATACTATTAGCCGTGAGAGCTTACGGAAAATTGTCAAAATTTGGTTGCTCAGAGAAGTTCATTAGTATTGTGTGTCAGTTTCATGATAGTATGATTGCCTGGCTTTGGACAATGAACAATGCTCTTGTTCTTTGCCAGTTACCAATGGGATTAAGCAAAGCTGTGTGCTTGCTCCCATATTTTTGAGCATGATATTTTCAGCCATATTGCCAAACACCTTCATTAAGGATGAACATGGCATTGTCAGCTATCACACTGATGGTAAACTCAACTTGAAAAGGCTACAAATCAAAACTAAAGTAGAGGAAGTATTTGGTGCATGATTGTTAAAATAGTTAGAATTTTATCATGCATCAGTACCTGTGCTGAAATCTAGATACAAAGAAAGGCAGAAATAGTTGCCTCCCCTCAATGAGTTCTCATTTAATTGGAATAGAACATTTCAAGAATTATACATAGATTTTTCTTATGCATCATGATAAATGTGGAAATATGTATAGAAGAAGTGCTCATGTTTAATATATATACTGGATTACTTGCTGTCTAAGGGAGGGGATGGGGGAAGGGAAAAAAATTTGGAACATAAGTTTTTCAAGGGTAAATGTTTAAAACTATCTAAGCTATTATTTTAAAATGTTTATTATTTTAAAAACTTTTTTTAAAAAAAAGAATTATACATAGTAGGAAAATAATCTCAGAAAAAAGCGGGATATGGATTCAGAAAGCTCACTATATTTCAGAATATAGAATTTGAATCTTGTGGAAAGCCAGGAGATGGACACGGAACAGAGATTGAGAAAACATGGAGTTGGGCAAGGATGGTAATGTCTAAGAAGAACAAGAAGGGGCCAGTCTTTTGATTTGATGGGAGACTATTAAAGCCACTGATAGTATTATCTGCTTCATCAGGGAGGCAATGGATTTTATGGACTACAGAAAAAATGTTTAAAAGATCACTAAGGCAGGAATGGATTAGAAAAACTCCTGAAATCATCTGGCAATGAGAAAAAGGTCTCTGCATCACTGTGTTGCAGAGTATGCAGAGAAAAAGGGACGTATAAGAGAAATGAGAAGGTTTGGCAAGAGATTGCAAGATGTAGGAAGGTAGAATTTAAGAGAGAAGACAAAGCCTTGGGGAACAGACCCATCCATGTTGAGTGAGACACGGCCTGAATGTATATCATATAAAATAAGACTCAATTGGACTAACAAACCAATAGAAGAAATCCCAGAGAGAAAGCGGTGTCACAAAAACCTCAAGAGGAACGCCTATTCTATAGATTAGGGTGATCAGTGTGTCAAATTGGGAAAAAATGCTGAGAGACTGCCTTTTGATTTGGATCAGAAGTCATCATTGTTATCTCTGAAGAATACACTTTTAGAGCTATCAGAAATGACATACTTTTCAGATTTCAGAGCAACCTAGATGAAATGAATGGAAATAAAAACAACACTGAAAGATTGCCATTTTCTTTTTGTCTTGAAAAACCTTAGCCTTGGGCTAAAAAGCATAAAACTAAATAGGGTTCTCTCAGTTCTCTTCACCTGGTAGAGTGACTATGATCTACAAATGAAAGTATTTTCTATTCTGTCAGATGTACTTATGCTGTCAGGTTTTGTTGAAATGTACATTACAGGACATCACTCAATGATGAAAAACTGAGTGGGAGGCTGAATCTGACTAGGTTATACATACATATCTCCAATCATCCTGATCTCTATCTGGTCACCAGACCCAGGTGGCTCTGGAGGGGACAGTGAGGCAGGTGACCTTGCCCAGCTTTCCCTCCAATTCACCTGCCTATCATGATATCACTTCCCTGATGTCATGGTCCTCTTCAAGAATGAAGGACAATCAGGGGCAGCTAGGTGGTGCAGTGGATAGAGCACCAGCCCTGAAGTCAGGAGGACTTGAGTTCAAATCTGGCCTCACATTTAACACGAACTAGTTGTGTGACCCTGGGAAAATCACTTAACCCCAATTGCCTCACCAAAAAGAAAAAAAAATAGAATGAAGGACAAACAACCTCTGTGAGTAGAGCTGCCCTACAAACAGGAACTGGTCAGTTGGATAATGCATCTTCCCTTCCTCCTTCTGTCCCCTCTCTCCCTCCTTCCTTTTCCCTCTCCTTACCTCTCTTTATTCCCTCCCACCCTCCCTTCTTCACCTTCCTCATTCCCTCCCTCACTCTGTCCCCTTTCCTCCTTCTCATATCCCTCTCTCTCTCTCTTTCTCTCTCTCCCTCTCCCTGTCTTCCCATTCCCCTTTCTGTCCACATAGGGTATCATTCCCTAACTTACAGATGCTCATAAAAGCTTTTTTTTTCTTTTGAATTGTCCCAAGATATCTTGAGGTTTACTGGCTAAATTTCTTTAATAAGGAAGGAGCCTTAAACTAAAACAACTTTGATTCTCATTGATTGGCCACCAATAGGTACCAGGCCAAGTCCCATTTAGTCAGTTTGGCTCCTGATTGATTTGGATTGAATTCATTTCTGCTTTGGCCAGAAATCCTGGGGTCTTCCCTTCCAATATTTATTTGGTTCTTTGGTTGATTTGTTTTTAACCTATCCTTAATCACTGAATGGGTGTAGCCTCTGTCAAACTGAGACCAGCTGAAGATCTTAGCTTAAAAAAGCCATTGCCATCTCCAGAGTCTTGATCTATATCTGGCCACTAGACACCAATGGCTCGAAAGGGGAAAATGAGGCAAATGATCTTGTCACAGTCCTCTTCCAGAACAAAGGACAAACAACAATATTAAAGTTTCAAAATCACTGCCCCTCAAAATAACTGATAGGATGGATTTCATTATTAGTGTTTCAAATTGTTCAACCTGGGAAGAATGTTTTAACTGTTTTTTGAAACAATAGTGAATATACAGGATGGATGTCATGATGTTTACTAGTGTTTCAAATTGTTAAACCTGGGAAGAGTGATTTAAATAACAGTCTTTTTGGAAACAATAGTGAATACACTATACATACATATATATACATAAATACATACATACATATGTGTGTGGTATATATTATTTTTTTTAATTTTTATTTTATTTGC
>JAJPUD010011763.1:1474-19093 GCA_023553655.1 Myrmecobius fasciatus
GAGAGAGAGAGAGAGAGAGAGAGAGACTGGATTTGGTACTCCACAATATAATGATCACAGTTATATATATATAACTTAATCATTTATTACTATATATTTTGTATTTGATGTATTCCACTGGTCGATTACTCTTTTTCTTATTCAGTTCCAAATTGTTTTAATTATTACAGTGTATAATACAATTTATCTTATCAGAAGTTTAAGAATATATGCAGGTTGTTTACTACATCATTCTATATAAATGATTATCTTAGAAACAAGTTACCAAAAACAAATAAACAGCTCAATCACAAAGCAGAGATTTAAAAAACAAATAGATCAAATATGCTAAGTAGACTACTATTCTTACTGTATATTAAGGCACTAAAATTCTAATTACGACTGGATTTTTTTCTAATTATTTTTTTTCTGGTAAATTTATTTATTTTTAATACACATTATGAATCATGTTGGCAGAGAAAAATCAGAGCAAAAGGGAAAAAATGGGAGAGATTAAAACAAAACAGGAAAAAGAAGTGAACAAAGCATGTATTGGTTTACATTCAGTCTCCTTAGTTCTTTTTCTGGATGCAGATGGCATTTTCTGTCCAAAGTTTATTGGGATTGTTTCAGATCACTGAACCACTGAACCACATCTTTCATAATTGGTCATTGCACATTCTTTCTGTTATTGTGTTCAATGTATTCCTGGTTCTGCTTTTTTCACTCAGTATCAGTTCATGTGAATCTTTCCAGGCTTTTCTAAAATAACTTGTTCATTATTTTTTAATAGAAAAATAATACTCCATTACTTGCATATACCACAGCTGGTTTAGTCATTCCCCAATAAATGGGCAACCACTCATATTCCAATTCTTTGCTACCACAAAAAGAGTTTCTACAAACATTTTTGCACACGTGGGTTCTTCTTTCCTCCTTTTAGGTTTCTCTTGGAATACAGATCCAGTAATAGCACTGCTGGGTCAAAGAGTATGCACAGTTTGATAGCCCTTTGGGTGTAGCTCCAAATTGCTCTCCAGAATGGTTGGATCATTACACCAACAATGCATTAGTGTTCCAGTTTTCTCACATCTCCGCCAACATTTATCATTATCTTTTCCTGTCATTTTAGCCAATACGAGAGGTGTGAGGTGGTACTCAGAGTTGTTTTAATTTGCATTGATTATTGCCTCTTAACAAAAAGCATGTTTCTGACATACGTAGGTATTTAATAAATGCAAGTTGATTGGCTGATTCAATGATTCATGTGCCTGAACTTTAACTTTTGCAATAAGATGCTAATATTAATCTTGAATATTTTAAAAAGTTTTTCATCAAATATATCCTTTCACTTGATAATTAATTTGAAGAGTACAACTTTAGTTAGAGTGTTCATTCAAAATTCACAGTATTTTAGTAGCTTTCTGAATCCAGAGATCTCAGAGTGAGCCAGATTGTAATCCTAAGAAATATCCTACAATTCAAATGAAAAGACAAGACTCAATCAACATATGTGCTTCAGGGACCATTTCCCACACCCATACAAATTTATAACATTCCTTGGTAGTTGCTGTAATGCCCGACACTGTCATTCAGATTTAGAATGTAAATTAGTCTTTAGTTATTATTAAATTTAGGATTTGTTCTGTCTGGTCTTCTGTATTCAATTAATCAATTCAATAACCATTGATTTTGTGTTTACTGGGGCAGCTAGGTATCATAGTGTATCCACCAGCCCTGAAGTCAGGAGGACTTGAGTTCAAATCTGGTCTCAGACACTTAACATTCCCTAGCTGTGTGACCCTAGGCAAGTCACTTAACCCCAATTGCCTCAGCAAAAAACCAAAAAAAAATATTTTGTGTTTATTATAGAAAAGCACTGTGAGGAAGATACACAACTAGCATAGAACCTATGTCCTAAAGGTGAGCCAAATCAACTATATAATTAAAGCATTAGTATAATACTAGCTACAATTACTTTAAAATATTTGTTTCCTTTGTAGAGTACACATTTTTGAAGGACCATATTTAAAAATATACATAACATACTTTATTTTTCTGTATATATGGGGTCATTTTTATGTTGTCATTGGAAGCAAATTGGATATTGGGAATATATCTCTGGAAAATTTTCATTATGATGTTATTTTATCCCATGTAAACAATGTAAGTGGTAAGTTTGTCATGACATAAAATGTTTGTTGTTGTTGTTGTTTTACTTATTTTCCTCAAGGAAAATAAAATACAAAATTTTGCATTAAAATGTCAAAATGTATGAAATATTTTTCTTTTTTACTAATGTTAAGAAAATCTATACTACTGAAATTGAAGCATATTAGTCTTATGCCTGTTATCCAACCATTAATATCAAGGGCTTTTTAATTTAAAAAAATACAAAATTCATCTCATGATGCTTTTTTAAGTGACATGAAAATGATCCACTTCTTTGGAAATACAACCTGCTTACTTAAAAAGTTAGGATGCATAAAAATCTATCTGATTATATTTAAACAAAGAATCTATATAAATTGAACACAAATTACAAGTCCCTTAAGAAAAAAATGAATTAATTTATTTTATTACTTAATTTATTTTGTATATAGATGATTTTATGTATTAGAAATAAAATCTAAACAGAGTTAGAAGGTCACACAATTTGTAAGATGCACATTTCTTTGAAAAAATGCTTTCATATAAATAGTATCTGAAAATAAGAGGCATTCTTTTTGAAATTAGAAATAAAGAAAATGGCTCATTTTGATGTTTTCTTCTTAATTCATTTATAAAAGCATTATCAGTTATTTGATTGTAGATTCTGAGGGCTTTTTCCTCTTCTAAGCATCCCAGTGATTTTTGCTGTTTTTATTTCAGATTTAGACTATATTGATAATGGTTCCCTCTACTGGGCAAACTCAGTTGGTAACATGTATGTAACATATTTGACCCAGTTTTTAAAACACTGAGGATAAAAACTGTTCAGCATGTTCAAGCACTTGCTATTGACTGGATTAGCAATACATTATATTGGTCTTAAAAAAAAAAGGAAATTGGGTATGTAGAAAGTATGTTAATTTACATATTTTGTTCCATGTTATTATTTTCTTCACTAACTTCATTGAATGTTTATCCTCATTGGCACACTGTAGAAATGAATTTAGAAAGGATAAGGAATAAATAAAATTGAAATAAAATAACTATTACTGAGAATATTTTGAAGAGAATAAGAAATAAGTTGTATCATAGCTTAATCTCTTTGTTCCTTGATCTGAATATCTTTACTTTTCTGAATTGCTAATGATATCTAAACATTTTTATATCACTTCATGATTTGCCAAGAACTATCCCTCTATATATATCTACATTTATCCCTACTAGAAACAGATAAAGATATAAAATCTTATTTGATAAGTTTTAGTTCTTGCCAAATTGTCTTGTTGTGACTGACTAGTTGTGTTTCCACAACTGTAATATAGAGATAATAATAGCACCTACCTCCCAGGGTTGTTATGAAAATAAAATGAGATAATATTTGTTGATATAAATGTGTATGTGTAAATACATATTTGTGTATATATGTGTATATGGACACACATATACTCACATTATACATTTATAACTGCTACCTATTATTGTTGCACTTGTCTAATCTTGCTAAAGGAAGCTAGGTGGCCCAGTAAATAGAGTGCTGGGCTTGGAATCAGGAAGACTTATCTTCTGAGTTCAAATCTCACTTCAGACACTCCTTGTGTAATACTGGGTAAGTCACTTAACTGTGTTTTCCTTATCTATAAAATAAGCTGGAGAAGGAAATGAAAAACTACTCTAGTATATTTGCTAAGAAAACAACAAATGGGGCCACAAAGAGTTGAATATGGCTGAAATGACTAAATAACAACAAATCTTTCTAGTTCAATGTTAACTTCTCCAAGAGCTTGATAGCATAGGTTATTTTTGTTTCCATCACAATACTTCTTGATGATCATAGTATAATGGAGGGAGTTATAGATTTGGAGTCAAAACTTTAACTTCAGATTCAACCCCTCAATTTCCTTGAATTTTTGATTGACATTTGATAAACAGTTTATATTTGATTTCTGGTTTCAATCTGTGATTTCATCAATGTAAGCAACTACCAATTGTTTTGACTGATGCAGACCAGCAAAATAATCATTATCTAAGAGAATTTTCTGAGATCAATAAAAGGTTAAATGACTTTCTCTTAGTAACATTGTGTGTGTGTGTTTGTGCATAAAGAAGTTGAAAACCAATGTCTTTCTTATTCCAAGTTGCTCTATTCACTAAACCACACTACCTCTCTGTAAAACTGAAGAAATAGTATTTGTGTTACCTACTTTACAGAGTTATTGCCAGGTTGAAATAAAACATTCACTAACTTTTTCACTTACTTTGTAATGCAAACTTGGTTGTTGTTGTTAGTTGTGTTTTACTAGGGCTTCTGATTTCATAACTATAAGGAATTCCCAGGAGGCAATTACCTCTCAAAGCAGATTAAGTACTTATTCTACAATTTATAGTCTTAGAGAATTACATGGGATGCTGTGAAGTTAAATGATTTGCTTAGGTCACATTCCACAATGTGAAAAGAAGTGGAACTTATATTAAGGTCATCTTGGCACTCAAGACCCTTGGGCAAAAAACTATGAATATCATCTGAAAATATTGTCATGCTTTTCAGTTTATAAAGCATTTCCCCATACACTCTTAATTTTATCCTCACAGCAACCCTCTGCCAGGGCAAGCAAGATTATTTTATTCTACATATGAAGAAATTAATTCTGAGAGATTTGGTAACTTGTCTAACTGAATGGTCATATGGATTCTAGAGGACTATAAGGGATGTTTTGTTACTCCTGGTTTTATTCCACATGATTTGATCTTAGATTGACCCTAACTTATAGAAAGGATACAATTTTGGTTTCTAAATGCTGAGACAAAAATGCCAATTTTTTGACAATATTATGCCCAGATCCCAAATAACCCTTTCAAAACCATCACACATAAAAAGGAACTCATTAGATATCATTCTTCATATATTGATTCACTTCCTTTTTTCATAACCTTTCTTATTCTGCCTTTACCTGATTTGCCATACAATCAAGATTTCTTTCCCTGCCGTCTTCTTCATGATTTACATAAATCCATGAGTAGGCAAGTATGTTAAGCTTTTTGTTCTACTTGCCTGTAACATAGATCAGATTCTTCTGTGTTGAAATATGCAACCATGTTGAATTATTGTCCCTGCAAAATTCACTTAGTTATTACTTGGTAGATTGCCTCTAGAGTATCAAATTAGATCTCGTTCAACTGGAACCATTTCAGTCATGCCTCTTAATGTTTGTAGGGCCAAGTCATTGCAACACATGTCAGAGTCCCTCCAAATTTTCTCTTTCTCTACTTCCAAAAAAAAAGAAATTTTAGCATTTACATTAATAAATGTGATATTTAAAAATTTTTATTTATCTTTTGGTAGATGGTGTTTCTTTGCTAGAAAAAAAAACCTCACTCCTTTCCATGCCAATTTCATTTTTATTATTCACATTCTGGTTATTTTCCCTTCCATCAACAGTGGAATTTTCTGAGGGCCAGTAAAACTTGTTTCATTGATATTTATGTGAAATACAAAAAAAATTTCAAGAGCTCTCTTTTTTTCTTTTTTATGATTGTGGTCTTTGCTAATCATTACAAATATTTTAAAAATCTTAACCTGCTACTCAAATGGTGAAACTAGCTAATAGTCCATAAAATATTATTGCAAAATATCTAATATATCCCTTGTATGGTCAAACACAAGAAACCCACAAATTATGACAAATTCTTTTTAAATAGAATACAAACTGCATTATTCAAAATAAAGGTTACCCCTTTTTGAATATTGCATGAACAAATGGAGATGAAAGACAAGTTTTCTTATGGCTGGATTATAAATCCATTTAAAATTGTAATGCCCTTTGAGCCCATCTAAATACAAAAATATTACCATAAACTGTTCTCAAAGCAAAAATGTTATGTAAATGAAATGGATCTCTAGAACTAAACTTTGAGAGCCAGTGGCCTGGTGGTATGAGAGAGTTTAATTGATGCTGAACATTTAAAGAAAAATGTGAAAATATTACTTTTACTCTGCTTTTTATGATAGAAAATGTTCAGTAAGTATAAAAAGTAGCCTTTATTTTTCAATTAAATGAAAGTCAAAAAGACATGGGGTTGGAAGACACCATGGGACATGTTTAATAACTCATTAATACCAAATTGTGCTTGTATCTCAGGTGAGACACATGATAATGAACTCCTAACAGATATCTGAGAATACACATGTAATTGAACTTAGAGAATTATAATGTTTTGGAATTTGAAAAGATTAGATAGAGGTCATGTAGGCCAAAATCCTTCCAAATATACAAATCCAAACTATAATATTTGTTTCAGATGTTCATTTAGGCTTTGCTTGAATATTTCTAATAAAAGAGTTTGGGGTTTTTTTTGGCAGTCAGCATGTTCTGTTGGTGGACAGCTCTAATCATCAGAATTTTTCTTTTTTATCTTGTGACTATCTTATCTCACAGGTCTGTTGCGAAGATAAAATGAAATCATATCTGTAAAGTACATTGTAAATCTTAAAGTGCCCTAGAAATGCTATTATTGAAAAAGACAAGGGAGAGGTCAGAATCCTATGTCACATCAGGTATAATGCTTTATATTGTTCTTTAAAGTTATAAGGTATTTTCTTCATAAAACCTATATGGCTTATAGAAAAGTATTGTTTTCCTCATTTAAGAACAAATGGAAGCAAAGTAGACTTTGTCCCAAATTATCTGTCAGACCTGAGAAGTGAAACCAGTCCTGAATCTCTTTACTGTTGTTCTCTTTATTCTATTTCAATGTAGCTAAACATTGTTAAATAATTTTCTTTCAGTTAACAATAACACACTAATCAATATTTTCTAGAAATTTGTTTAATTATCTACATATCCACCTATTTTAGTCACTTAGGCAAGTCTCTCAATTTCTCAGAGCCTCAATTTCTTCATCTGTCAAGGTCAGGGTTTGAACTGAAGTTACTTATAAATCTACTGATACATGATTTCATGATCTTCAAGCCTATTTTTTTCTGTCTTATCTTGTTGTTTGTCCTTTGGTCCTGAAGAAAATTATGACATCAGGGAGGTGATGGCATGGCATTCAAGTGAATTGGATTTAAGAGAGAGAGGGCTGTGCAAGTTCACCTGCTTCACTTTCTCTACAAAATAATCTACAAAGATATCAAATGCCTAGATGAACTCGAGATACAATGTCTATAAAATTCCTCTTTCAAAAATGAAATTAAAGTTAGTTTTCCATAGCCATTTTTTAATTAAAGCTTTTTATTTGTATAACATATGTATGGGTAGTTCCCCAGCATTGATCTTACAAAGCTTTCCATTACAAATTTTACCCCCCATCCCCTCCCCTCCCCTACATGGCAGGAAGTCCACTACATGTTAATAATGTTGAAATGCTTGAGAAGTTATGCAAGAAAAATCCTATCTACAAGAAAAAAAAGAATCAGAGAAAGGCAACACAATAGAGATCTTGAAATGTTATGTTGTGGTCCATATTTCATATCCCTCTCTCTGGGTGTATATGGTTTTCTTCAGTGAACAATTGCAATTTGTTTGAGACAATTCTTTGTTGCAGAGAGCCATGTCCATCAGAATTGATCATCATGTAATATTGTTGTTGCTGTGTATGGTGATCTCCTGGTTCTGCTATTTCACTCAGCATCAGTTCATGCAAGTCCCTCCAGGCCTCTCTGAAATAGTCCTGCTGGTCGTTTCTTACACAGCAATAATATTCCATAACATTCACATACCATAATTTATTCAGCCACTCTCCAATTGATGGGCATCCCTTCAGTTTCCAGTTTCTAGCCACTACAAAAAGGGCTGCCACAAACATTCTTGCACATGTGGGTCCCTTTCCCTCCTCTAAGATCTCTTTGGGATATAGGCCCAATAGAAACACTGCTGGGTCAAAGGGTATGCACAGTTTGACAACTTTTTGAGCATAGTTCTAAATTGCTCTCCAGAATGGTTGGATCCGTTCACAGTTCCACCAACAATGTATTAGTGTCCCAGCTTTCCCACATCCCCTCCAAGATTCATGGTTATCTTTTCCTGTCATTTTAGCCAATCTGACAGGTGTGTAGTGGTACCTCTGAGTTGTCTTGATTTGCATTTCTCTGATCAATAGTGATTTCGAGCAGCTTTTCATATGACTAGAGAGGGTTTTAATTTCATCATCTGAAAATTGTCTGCTCATATCCCTTGACCACTTATCTATTGAAGAGTGGCTTGAATTCTTATATATATGGGACAATTCTCTATATATTTTAGAAATGAGGCCTTTATCAAAACCATTAAATGTAAAGATGATTTCCCAATTTGATGCTTCCCTCCTAATCTTGTCTGCATTTGTTTTGTTCGTACAGAAACTTTTTAACTTAATATAATCAAAATTATCCATCTGGTGTTCAATTAGGAGTTCCAGGTCTTCTTTGGACATAAATTTATTCCATCTCCACAGGTCTGAGAGATAAACTATATTACGTTCCTCTAACTTGCTTACAAAGTCCCTCTTTATATCTAAATCATGAACCCAATTAGATCTTATCTTGGTATGTGGTGTTAGGTATGGGTCAAGCCCTAATTTCTTCCACACTAGTATCCAATTTTCCCAGCAGTTTTTGCCGAACACAGAATATTTATCCCAAAAGCTGGGGTCTTTGGGTTTATCGAACAATAGATTGTTAAGGTTAATGCCTAGGTTTTCCCGATAATCTATCCTGTGCCACTGATCGACTGCTCTATTTCTTAGCCACTACCAAACGGTTTTAATGACCGCTGCTTTATAATATAGTTTTAGATCTGGTACAGCAAGGCCACCTTCATCTGCCTTTTTTTTCATTAATCCCCTTGAAATCCTTGACTTTTTGTTCTTCCAAATGAACTTTGCTACTATTTTTTCTAGATCTGTAAAATAATTTCTTGGGAGTGTGATTGGTATGGCACTAAATAAGTAGATTAGTTTGGGTAGTATTGTCATTTTTATTATGTTTGCTCTGCCTACCCATGAGCACTTAATATTTTTCCAATTGATTAGGTCTGATGTTATTTGTGTGGAAAGTGTTTTGTAATTTAGTTTGTATGGTTTCTGACTTTTTCTTGGCAGATAGATTCCCAAATATTTTATCCTATCATCTGCTATTTGGACTGGAATTTCTTTTTGTATCTCTTGCTGCTGAATTTTGTTGGTAATATGTAAAAATGCTGATGATTTATGTGGATTAATTTTGAATCCTGCCACTTTGCTAAAGTTGTGAATTGTTTCTAGTAATTTTTTAGTTGAGTCCCTAGGGTTTTCTAAGTATACCATCATGTCATCTGCAAAGAGTGATAATTTGGTTTCTTCATTACCTACTCTGATTCCTTTTATCTCTTTTTCTTCTCTTATTGCTAAAGCTAACATTTCTAATACAATGTGAAATAGTAATGGTGACAGTGGCCAGCCTTGTTTCACTCCTGATCTTATTGGGAATGGTTTTAGTTTGTCTCCATTACATATGATGTTTGATGATGGTTTTAAATAGATGCTACTGATAATTTTAAGGAAAAGCCCATTTATTCCTATACTCTCTAGTGTTTTTAATAAGAAAGGGTGTTGGATTTATTGAAATGGTTTTTCTGCAACTATTGAGATAATCATATGGTTTTTGTTAATTTGGTTATTAATATAATTCATTATGCTGATAGTTTTCCTGAAATTTAACCAGCCCTGCATCCCTGGTATAAATCCTACTTGGTCATAGTGTACTATTCTGAGGATGACTTTCTGTAATCTCGTTGCTAATATCTTATTTAAAATTTTTGCATCAATATTCTTTAGGGAAATTGGTCTATAGTTTTCTTTCTCTGTTTTCACCCTATCTGGTTTAGCTATCAGCACCATATCGGTCTCATAGAAGGATTCTGGCAGTATACCTTCTGTCCCTATTTTCTCAAATAGTTTGTGTAGTATTGGAATTAATTGTTCTTTGAATGTTTGGTAGAATTCACACGTAAATCCATCTGGCCCTGGAGATTTTTTCTTAGGGAGTTGGTAAATAGCTTGTTCTATTTCTTTTTCTAATATGGGGCTATTTAAATAATTTATATCCTCTTCTGTTAACCTGGGCAATCTATATTTTTATACATATTCCTCCATTTCATTTAGATTATCAAACTTACTGGCATAAAGTTGGGCAAAGTAACTCCTAATTATTGCTCTAATTTCCTCTTCATTGGAGGAAAGTTCTCCCTTATCATTCTTGAGACTAACAATTTGATTTACCTCTTTCCTTTTTCTTATCAAATTAACTAAAGGCTTATCTATTTTGTTAGTTTTTTTGTAGAACCAACTCTTAGTTTCATTTATTAACTCAATAGTTTTCTTATTTTCAATTTTATTAATTTCTCCTTTTACTTTCAGAATTTCCAATTTGGTATTTAATTGAGGGTTTTTAATTTGTTCTTTTTCTAGTTATTTTAATAATAAGCCCAATTTGTTGATCTTTTCTTTCTCTATTTTATGCAAGTAAGCATTTAGAGATATAAAATTGCCCCTTATAACTGCTTTGGCTGTATCCCACAAATTCTGGTCCTTATTGTCATTCTCCTGGATGAAATTATTGATTGTGTCTATGATTTGCTCTTTCACCCATTCATTCTTCAGGATTAGATTATTTAATTTCCAATTAACTTTTGGTTTATTTTCTCCTGGCCGTATATTGAATGTGATTTTTATTGCATCATGATCTGAAAAGGATGCATTTACTATTTCTGCCTTTCTGCATTTGATTTTGAGACTTTTATGCCCTAACACATGGTCGATTTTGGTATAGGTTCCATGGACTGCTGAGAAAAAAGTAAACTCCCTACTGTTTCCATTAAACTTTCTCCATAGATCTATCATGCCTAACTTTCCTAACAATTGGTTTATCTCCCTCGTTTCTTTCTTCTTTATTTTGTAGTTTGATTTATCTAATTCTGAGAGAGCAAGGTGGAGATTCCTCAATAGTATCGTTTAGCTGTCTATTTCTTCTTGCATCTCTCTTAATTTCTCCCCTAGGAATTTATGTGCTATTGCACTTGGTGCATATATATTTAGTATAGATATTGCTACATTATCTATGGTTCCCTTTAATAAAATATAGTTTCCTTCCTTATCTCTTTTGATTAGATCTATCTTGGCTTTTACTTGATCTGAGATAAGGATTGCTACCCCTGCTTTTTTTTTGTTCACCTGAAGCGTAATATTTTCTGCTCCAGCCTTTTACCTTCATCCTATATGTGTCACTATGTTTTAGATGTGTTTCTTGTAGACAACATATTGTGGGATTCTGATTTTTAATCCAGTCTGCTATCTGCTTCCGCTTTATGGGAGAGTTCATCCCATTCACATTCACAGGTAGAATAACTAATTCTTTATTTCCTGCCATCTTATTTAACCAAGTTATGTTTTCCCTTTTCCTTTCCTGTTTCTCCCTTCCCCCTTCCTCAGTACTTTGCTTTTGATGACCCCCTCCCCCAAACAATACTCCACCCTTTCAATCCCCTCCCCCTGTTTTTATTCCTTTCCCCTGATTCTTCTATTTTCCCTTCTATTAGTTTGTACCTTACTTTTCCTCCTTTCTCTCCCACTTCCCTCTAGCAACAGACAAATTCCTATGTGAAATCAAATGTCTGATATACACTTTTAGAGCCCAACCTGATGAGAGTAAGATTTACACAATGCTCATCTCCCTCCCCTCTTTCTCTCAATTATATTAGGTTTTCTTTGCCTCTTTAAGTGATTTTACCTTTTTTTTACCTCCTTTTATTTTAGATCTTATTTTACCACTTTTTCCCTCTTTTCCCCAGTATGACAACCTTTTCCCCTCTAGTTCTCTTTTTCATATTATCAAAGTAATATCTAGTTAAGTACACCTCCAAACTTTAAGTATCCCTGTAGTAAAAATAAAGTTCTCAAGAGTCCTTTCCTTTTTACCTTTTATGCATCTCTTGAGTTCTGTGTTTGGGTGTCAAATTTTTTGTTCAGATCCTGTCTTTTCATTAGAAATAGGTGAAATTCACCTATATCATTTAATGACCATCTTCTTCCCTGGAGGATAATGCTCATTCTAGCTGGATAGGTTATTCTTGGTTGCAATCCAAATTCCTTTGCCTTTCGGAACATCTGGTTCCAGGCCCTTCGATCCTTCAATGTGGAGGCTGACAGATCCTGTGTGATTCTCATTATTGATCCTCGGTATTTGAATTATTTCTTTCTAGCTGCTAGCAGAATCTGTTCGTTGGTGCTATAGTCCTGAAATTTAGCCACTATATTCCTTGCGGTTTTACTTTTGGGGTCTCTTTTAGGAGGTGATCGGTGAATTCTTTCAATGGTGATTTTCCCCTTGGATTCTACAATCTCAGGGCAGTTTTCTTTCAGGATTTCCTGGAAGATAGTGTTTAGATTCATTTTTTCATCAGGGCTTTCAGGAAGTCCAATAATCCTTAGATTGTCTCTCCTAGATCTATTTTCCAATTCAGTTGTTTTTCCTAGGATATATTTCATATTTTCTTCTAATTTTTCATTTTTATGTTTTTGTTTGACTGATTCTTGAAGTCTTATTAAGTCATTCACTTGCATTTGTTCAATTCTTATTTTTAAAATGTTGTTTTCTTCAGTTACCTTTTTAAGCTCCTTTTGCAACTGGCCAATTTGTTCATTGCACTCTTTTTCCACTTCACTAATTTTATTTTTCAATAACTTGGTGTCTTTTTCATATCTCTTTGCATGGCATCATATCCTTCTTTTTTTTATATAAAGCTTTTTATTTACAAAACATATGAGTGATTTTTCTACATTGACCTTTGCAAAAACTTTTTTCCCCAAGCTTTTCCCCTCCGCCCCCCCACCCCACATCCCTAGATGACAGGTAATCTAATACATTCTAAATAGGATAAATTATATGACAAATACAATACATGTATACATATCTATACAGTTATCTTACTGCACAAGAAACATCAGATCTAGAAAGAAAAGAAGAAAAAACAACCTAAGAAGGAAAACACAATACATGGAAATATTCACAGAAAGTGTTAAAATGCTGTGTTGTGGTTACACTCAGTTTCCACAGGCCTCTCTCTGGATGTATATGACTATCTTCATCCCTGAACAACAGGTTTGAATCACATCATTGTTGAAGAGAACCATATCCATCAAAATTGATCATCGTATAGTCTTGTTGCTGTGTATAATGTTCTCCTGGTTCTGCTGATTTCACTCAGCATCAGTTCATGCAAGTCTCTCCAGGACTCTCTGAAATCCTCCTTTTGGTCGTTTCTTACAGAACAATAATATTCCATAACATTCATATACCATAATTTATTCAGCCATTCTCCAATTGATGGGCATCCTTTCAATTTCCAGTTTCTTGCCACTACAAAAAGGGCTGCCACAAACATTTTTGCACATGTGGGTCCCTTTCCCTTCTTTAAAATCTCTTTGGGATATAGGCCCAGTAGAAACACTGCTGGGTCAAAGGGTATGCACAGTTTGATAACTTTTTGAGCATAGCTCCAAATTGCTCTCCAGAATGGTTGGATCCGTTCCCAGTGCCACCAACAATGTATCAGTCTCCCAGTTTTCCCACATCCCCTCCAACTGTTATCATTATCATTTCCTGTCATTTTAGCCAATCTGACAGGGGTGTAGTGGTATCTCAGAGTTGTCTTAATTTGCATTTCTCTGATCAATAGTGACTTGGAGCACCTTTTCATGTGACCGGAAATAGTTTCAATTTTTTCGTCTGAAAATTGTCTGTTCATATCTTTTGATCATTTATCCATTGGGGAATGGCTTGAATTCTTATATATTTGAGTCAATTCTCTATATATTTTAGAAATGAGGCCTTTATCAGAACCTTTGGATGTAAAAATATTTTCCCAGTTTACTGCTACCCTTCTAATCTTGTCTGCATTCATTTTGTTTGTACAAAAACTTTTTAACTTGATATAGTCAAACTTATCTATTTTTCATTTTTTTTGTTTTTGTTTGACTGATTCTTGAAGTCTTATCGAGTCATTCCCTTTCATTTGTTCAATTCTTATTTTTAAAGTGTTGTTTTCTTCAGTTACCTTTTTAAGCTCCTTTTCTAACTGGCCAATTTGTTCATTGCACTCTTTTTCCACTTCACTAATTTTATTTTTCAATAAATTGGTGTCTTTTTCATATCTCTTTTACAGGGCATCATATCCTTCTTGCAAGATATTGTATCCTTCTTGCACTGATTTCAGTTTATTTTCCCATTTATCCTCCAGCTCTCTTTTGAGGTTCTTTATGCAATCTTCCAGAAAGGCCTTTTGAAAAAGTGACCAGTGATGGTCTTTAATACCTTCTTCTGGTATTTTGTTTAAAGAAACCTCAGGATCTGGGGTCAACGCTTCTTCGCCTTGATAAAAGCTGTCTATGGTGAGAGCTCTCTTTTGCTTCTTCATTTTTTTTAGACAGCGCGGATATCTCTTTAAGGTAGGGAAAAAAAAACGGCGGCTGAAAGGCGGCTGAAGAGCTTTGCTGTGGGGCACTTCGGCAAATTAACTTAAGGTGCTGGGCCGGTGGGGGCTAGGAATAAGTCTAAATTACTCCTTAAACAAGGCAAATCTGCCAGAACACCTGCCCCCAATCAGGGCAGAGTGTCCCGAGTGCCTCAGATAAACTCCAGGTGTTTGGAATTTGGAGTTTGGAGTTTGGAATTTCTGCTTCGATGAGCTGAGCTGAGTCCCACACTCACTTCCAGCCTACACAGGAGTCGTCTATTTATCTCTCTGTCTGAATCAGACAAACCTGATATGAAGTTCTCCAGAAAGCAATGTCCAAATATTTCTGAGTTTGTTGACTTGAAGATCAGTTCAGAGGCTTATTTTATTGTTGATTTGAGAGAAGATCGGAGGAGAGGCAGAGAGTCACCTTTTCTCTCTGCCATCTTGGCTCTGCCCCCCTCCATAGCCATTTTTAATGAATGAATCCAGGCAGAACTATAAATTTGGGGCCCATAGTCAGTAGTCTTGATATAGTCTTTTTTATTTTAGTGGTGTTAAAATAGATATTTCATAGCATGTACCCCATCATTGGTAGAAATGGTGTTAGAACTAAGGTCTTCTTTTTCTCCCTGATGTTTCTTTTATTATATTAGGTTACCTTTCGAAAAGACAAATCAGTTTTTTAAAGAAAAAAAGTGCTAAAAGTCATCTATTTAATAGTCTATTTTATAATTATTTTTGCTGGGAGAGGTATCTAGGTATAGCAAAAAGAGAACTATACTCGAAGACATTCATTATCTATCTTTAATCCTGCCATTTACATTTATATTTATACAGCTATGGCTAGAACACTGTCACTTGACCTTATTAAAACTTAGAATCTTATCAGAAAAAGAAGGATGATAAAGGTATTTAACTCAGGATTCTTGGGAGTCTCAAATTGAATAATATTACTAAAGCATTTAATTTAATTTATTTATATGTAAATATAAATCATATTTATTTAATTGATTTATGCAGATTTGTAAAATGTCAGCCATTATTATTTAGTTTGCCAGTTTACTTTTCATTTCCTGCCTCCTATTTTTTATATAGACTAATTCCTTATATTTGGTGCTAAAGGAACAGTATCTTTTTTTTTTAAGCTTTTTATTTACAGAACATATGAGTGACTTTTCTACATTGACCTTTGCAAAATTTTTTGTTCAAAATTTTTCCCCTCCTTCCCCCCACCTCCACCCCTAGATGACAGGTAGTCTAATACATGTTAAATATATTAAAATATATGATAAATCCAATATATATATATATATATACATATCTATACAATTATCTTGCTGCACAAGAAAAATCGGATCTGGAATGAGAAAAAAAAACTAAGAAGGAAAACAAAAAGCAAACAAACATCAACAGAAAGTGTTAAAATGCTATGTTTTGGTCCCTACTCTGTTCCCACTGTCCTCTCTTTGGATGTATATGGCTTTCTTCATCGCTGAACAATAGAAACTGGTTTGAATCACCTCATTGTTGAAGAAAACCATGTCCATCAGAATTAATCATGCTGTGTATAATGAACTCCTGGTTCTGCTCACTTCACTCAGCATCAGTTCATGTAGGTCTCTTCAGTCCTCTCTGAAATCATCCTGCTAGTCATTTTTTATAGAACAATAATATTCTATAACATTCATATACCATAATTTATTCAGCCATTCTCCAATTGGTGGGCATCCTTTCAATTTCCAGTTTCTTGCCACTACAAAAAGGGCTGCCACAAACATTTTTCCACATGTGGGTCCCCTTCCCCACTTTAAGATCTCTTTGGGATATAAGCCCAGTAGAAACACTGCTGGGTCAAAGGGTATGCACACTTTGATAACTTTTTGAGCATAGCTCCAAATCGCTCTTCAGAATGGTTGGATCCGTTCACAGTTCCACCAACAATGTATCAGAGTCCCAGTTTTCCCATATCCCTTCCAACACCCGTCACTATCTTTTCCTGTCGTTTTAGACAATCTGATAGGTGTGTAGTGGTATCTCGGAGTTGTCTTAATTTGCATTTCTCTGATCAATAATGATTTGGGGCACCTTTTCATTTGACTAGAAATAATTTCAATTTCTTCATCTGAAAAAATTGTCTGCTCATATATTTTGACCATTTACCGATTGAAGAATGCCTTGAATTCTTATAAATATGAGTCAATTCTCTGTATATTTTAGAAATGAGGCCTTTATCAGAACCTTTGAATGTAAAAATATTTTCCCAGTTTATTGCTTCCCTTCTAATCTTGTCTGCATTAGTTTTGTTTGTACAAAAACTTTTTAACTCAATATGGTCAAATGTCATTAATAATGATCTCTAGTTCTTCTTTAGTTACAAATTCCTTCCTCCTCCACAGATCTGAGAAATAAATCATCCTATGTTCTTCTAATTTGTTTATAATATCATTTTTATGTCTAGATCTTGAATTCATTTTGAACTTATCTTGGTATATGGTGTTAGGTGTGGGTCAATGCCTAGTTTCATCCATACTAGTTTCCAATTTTCCCAGCAGTTTTTGTCAAATAGTGAATTTTTATCCCAAAAGCTGGGGTCTTTGGGTTTATCAAACACTAGTTACTATAGTCATTGACTATTTTGTCCTATGAACCTAACCTATTTCACTGATCAACTACTCTGTTTCTTAGCTAATACCAAATGGTTTTGATGACCGCTGCTTTATAATATAGTTTTAGATCTGGTACAGCAAGGCCATCCTCATTTACAGCATCTGTTTTATAAAAATTTGCCTATCTTCAAGACTTGGTCAAACTGTAGGTCTAGATATGTAAAAATTCAAGTCATTGTTCTGCAGGTTTTAGCTGAATTCCTTTTTTTAAATTTAGTATTTTATTTTCCACTGGGACACTGATACATTGTTGGTGGAACTGTGAACGGATCCAACCATTCTGGAGAGCAATTTGGAGCTATGCTCAAAGAGTTATCAAACAGTGCATACCCTTTGACCCAGCAGTGTTTCTA
>JAJPUD010011763.1:29093-52857 GCA_023553655.1 Myrmecobius fasciatus
GAAATAACTTAGTATAGATATAAATTAGGTGTGGGAGAATTATTTTTCATAAATATGAATGAAATTCTAATGGCAACAATAAGATCAGAGGGTACTATCTCTTGATTGAATAACTGAATTGAATAAATACTATCCCAGGATTACTTTTTTTAATAGAAATTGAGGGAATGTCAAAAATGAATTGAGAGGTATAATTCTTTAATTGGTCAATTCCAAAAGCAGGGGAATCTTATGAATGGCTAAGGGAAATGTCTACCAATCATTAAAGTTTAATTATCAAACTTTCCACATGTTATCAACCAGAATGTTTAATCAGGGGTTAGTCAATAGGGATCTGAGACTTTCTACAAGAATGTTACAAACATTAGAAAATGGAGAAATTGTGGTTTTCTAGAACACAGCTCAGAATACTTTCATAGGTGTGGGGAGTCGGGATGGAATGATCTCTAACTCTCCCTGACACAGGCTTAAATAACCATAAATCTCTCAAGTATAAATCTATCTTATAAATCACTTAAAAGCAATATAATCATCAAAACATGAAAATTATCAACACATAGTGGGTTAATTAATTACAACTATATTATTCTTATTCTAACAATGAAACATCACTGAACAACAATGAAACAGACAATCACTGATATATCTATAAATCACAATGAACTGAATATATACTGATGGAATAGGGGTATCAAAATTATTTTCACACACTGCCTATGAATCTATAAGCCCTGCTTTAAACACTTCCTAACTCAGTCACCTGCTGTTGCTATTCTTATCCATGAGCTTCTCCATCCTGTACCAATGGGCAGTGTTTTCTAAAGCTGTTGTAGTTTGTTATTATGTAATCAAAAACTCATTTAAAAAATCAGGAAAAAAGTTGGGAAAAACCTGTTTATTAAAACAAAATAGTGTCATTTTAAAAAAAAAAGCTACAAGAGGTATCATCTCTAACCTAGAGGAAATATATTGAAATCCTGCCAAGATTAGGGATGTAAGAGAAGATAATAGAAATATGAGTAAAGATAAAAATCAGGTACTGGTACTAGTAAGAAGAGAATTGTCCTATCTTCTTACTGCTCTGGAATACTATATCCAAGAGAGTAATTTACTCCATGGGGAAATCAAAGAATAGATAGGCATAGATAGGCTTTTTACCACTAAGGAACTGCAAGAGAAGTTAAAATCACAGATAAATCATTAAAATATTGTTTAGTAAAGAAATGTATTCAGAGATTTTTTAAGTTATGATATTTTTATTGTATTAGAGAATTTTCAGAGGATTTTATTTTATAAAGTCAGCTGAATTTATCAGAGGCCTCAGATAGGAATTGGCCATTTTTCAGGGAGTTCTACATTCTTGGCACCATAAAGATGAATTTATTTTGCCCTAAGATGTTCTAAAGGGAGATAGTAACTGAGGGGATTAAATTCTTTAAAGAGATGTGTTTTAGCAGACTGCATACTGCAGGTATGTCTCATCTCCATAATCTGCTACTCTTCATGGCAAAATTGCTTTGATTGCAATCAGATCTAGCTTTAAAAAAAGGAAGAGTTGAGCTTTCACTTGTAGTTCTTCAAGGTAGATTCTTCTGGTTAAAGTAGTGCAGGATTCACTTTTCTTCCTTTTCTTTGTTGTACTATTCAAATCTTCAGTTTCTTGACAAAACATTCACACATACATACATGCATGCATGCATATATACCCCCACATACATAGATAGATATCTATAATCATAAACATACTTAGATACATGCACATATGCATATATATTCATATACACACATATACATTCACATACACCTATGTAAAGCATTACTATACTTGTTTGTTCTCTGTTTCTCTAATGATGAATAATATCCTTTATAAGTCTAAGTTTTTCTGTGTTTTACATGCAAAGATAGTTTTCAACATTCACTTTTGCAAAACCTTGTGTTCCAATTTTTTTCTTCTCTCCCTCCACTCCCTCCCAAAGACAGCAAGCAATCCAATATAGGTTAAACATGTACAATTCTTCTAAATATATTTCCATATTCATCATGCAGTGCAAGAAAAATCAGATCAAAAGGGCAGAAAAACAGTCAAACGAACAACCACAAAAGGTAAAAATATTATTCACATTTAGTTTCCATAGTTCTCACTCTGGATGGGAATGACATTTTCTATCACAAGTTTATTGGAACTGCCTTAAATCTCTTTGTTCAAAAGAGCCAAGTCCATCATAGTTGATCAGGACATAATCTTGTTATTGCCTCTGTACAACATTCTCTTGCTTTTGCTCACTTTACTTAGCATCAGTTCATGTAAATCTTTTCAGATTTTCTGAAATCAGCCTGCTCATCATTTCTTATAGAACAATAATATTCTGCTACTTTCATATACCATAACATTCACAAATTCCCTAACTGATGGGTATTCATTCAATTTCCAGTTTCTTGCTTCTACAAAAAAAAAGGCTAATACAATATTTTTGCACTGGCAGGTCCTTTTCCCTTATCTATGATTTCTTTGGGATACAGACCCATTAGAGACACTGCTGGATCAAGTATGGTATGTACTGTTTTATAGCCCTTTGGGCATAGTACCATATTGCTCTCCAGAATGGTTGGATCAGTTCACAGCTCCACCATTACTGCATTAGTGTTCCAGTTTTCCCACATTTCCTCCAACATTTATTATTTTCTTTTCCTGTCTGTCACCTGAACCAATCTGAGATGTATGAAGTCATATTTCAGAGTTATCTTAATTTGCATTTCTAATCAATAATAATTTAGAGGTGAACTACACAATTACTAATGACAGTGTTAGATATATGGTTTACATTTCCACACATAAAAAATAGACAAATAGGTGATATTTAATAAATATATTTTGGCACTGTTTTGTTGTTGTGGGTTTTCTTGGCAAAGATATTGGAGTGGTTTGCCATTTTTCTCCCCCAGTTCATTTTAAGGATGAAGAAACTGAGTCAAATAGGAGTAAGTGACTTGCCCAAGGTCACAAAGCTAGCAAATATCTAAGGCTAGATTTGAATGTAAGTCTTCTTGACTCCAGGACTGGGACTCTATCTACTATACTATTTAATTGTCCCTATTTAAAACTTATTGTCCTAAAAATACTCTAATCAGCCAGAAAATTATATGACAATTCTATATGTGCCACTAAAAATTTAAATTATTGACTACTGTGATATTGAGGTTTCAAATTTTGTATTAGAAAGAAAAGGAAGCCTATTTGTTATTAAAGATAAACAACTAAATGAGTAATATAACCTTTTGTGTATCTTCTATGATTAAATTTACTCAGAATATCCAGTCATTAGAATATAATTTTTAAATCAATTTTTTCTCATTTCTAAATATTATAATAATTGTTTCCATTTAACATTAAAAGGCTTATAATATTCCAGATGCAGTCAACAGTCTCTTTTATAAGTTGTCATTACCTTTGAAAAGTATGCATCCAGCAAAAAATTTAAATAAGATTTTAGCAATGAGATTACAGAAAGTTATCTCCAGGATAATGCATCTTGACCAAGTAGGATTTATACCAGGAATGCAGGGCTGGTTGAATATCAGGAAAACTATCGGCATAATCAATTATATTACTAACCAAATTAACAAAAACTATATGATTATCTCCATAGATGCAGAAAAAGCATTTGATAAAATCCAACACCCATTCCTATTAAAAACACTAGAAAGTATAGGAATAAATGGGCTTTTCCTTAAAATGATTAGTAGCATCTACTTAAAACCATCAGCAAGCATCATATGTAATGGAGACAAAGTAGAACCATTCCCAATAAGATCAGGAGTGAAACAAGGCTGCCCACTGTCACCATTACTATTTATTATTGTATTAGAAATGTTAGCTTTGGCAATAAGAGAAGAAAAAGAGATAAAAGGAATTAGAATAGGTAATGACGAAACCAAATTATCACTCTTTGCAGATGACATGATGGTATACTTAGAGAACCCTAGAGACTCAACTAAAAAACTACTAGAAACAATTCACAACTTTATTAAAGTTGGAAGATTCAAAATAAATCCACATAAATCATCAGCATTCTTATATATTACCAACAAAGTTCAGCAGCAAGAGATAGAAAAAGAAATTCCATTCAGAATAACGGATGATAGCATAAAATATTTGGGAATCTATCGGCCAATAAAATGTCAGAAACTATATGAACTAAACTACAAAACACTTTCCACACAAATAAAATCAGACCTAATCAATTGGAAAAACATTAAGTGCTCATGGGTAAGCCGAGCGAATATAATAAAAATGACAATACTACCCAAACTAATTTACTTAACGCCATACCAATCAAACTCCCAAGAAATTATTTTACAGATCTAGAAAAAATAGTAGCAAAGTTCATTTGGAAGAACAAAAGGTCAAGAATTTCAAGGGGATTAATGAAAACAAAGACAGATGAAGGTGGCCTTGCTGTACCAGATCTAAAACTATATTTTAAAGCAGCAGTCATCAAAACCGTTTGGTACTGGCTAAGAAATAGAGCAGTCGATCAGTGGCACAGGATAGGTTATCAGGAAAATCTAGATAATAACATTAGCAATTTAGCGTTTGATAAACCCAACGACCCCAGCTTTTGGGATAAGGACTCACTATTCGGCAAAAACTGCTGGGAAAATTGGAAACTAGTGTGGAAGAAATTAAGGCTGGACCCACACCTAACACCTCACAGCAAGATAAGATCTAAATGGGTTCATGATCTAGATATAAAGAGTGATATTATAAGCAAATTAGAGGAACATAGGATAGTTTACCTCTCAGACCTGTGGAGATGGAAATTTATGTCCAAAGAAGATCTGGAACTCTTAATTGAATATCAGATAGATAATTTTGATTATATTAAGTTAAAAATTTTCTGTACAAACAAAACTAATGCAGACAAGATTATGAGGGAAGCATCAAATTGGGAAATCATCTTTACATTTAAGGGTTCTGATAAAGGCCTCATCTCTAAGATATATAGAGAATTGTCTCATATTTATAAGAATTCAAGCCATTCTCCAATTGATAAATGGTCAAAGGATATGAACAGACAATTTTCAGATGATGAAATTAAAACTCCAAATCACTATTGATCAGAGAAATGCAAATTAAGACAACTCTGAGGTACCACTACACTGTCAGATTGGCTAAAATGACAGGAAAAGATAACGATGAATGTTGAAGGGGATGTGGGAAGACTGGGACACTGATGCATTGTTGGTAGAACTGTGAATGGATCCAACTATTCTGGAGAGAAATTTGGAACTATGCTCAAAAAGTTATCAAACTGTGCATACCCTTTGATCCAGAAGTGTTTCTACTGGGCCTATATCCCAAAGAGATCTTAGAGGAGGGAAAGGGACCCACATGTGCAAGAATGTTTGTGGCGGCCCTTTTTGTGGTGGCTAGAAACTGGAAACTGAAGGGATGCCCATCAATTGGAGAGTGGCTGAATAAATTATGGTATATGAATGTTATGGAATATTATTGCTCTGTAAGAAACGACCAGCAGGACGATTTCAGAGAGGCCTGGAGAGACTTGCATGAACTGATGCTGAGTGAAATGAGCAGAAACAGGAGATCTTTGTACACGGCAACAACAATACTATATAATGATCAGTTCTAAGGGACATGACTCTCTTCAACAATGAAATGCTTCAAACCAGTTCCAATTGTTCAGTGAAGAAAGCCATACCATATACACCCAGAGAGAGGGATGTGAAATGTGGACCACAACATGACATTTTCATGTTCTCTATTGAGGATTGCTTGCATTGTATTTCCTTTATCGGATTATTCTTTCTTGTAGATTCGATTTCTCCTGCACAAAAAAATGATGTGTATCAATAACTATATATATATATATATATATATATGTAAAACAATATATATATAAATATCTAATCGATTTCTTAAGTATTCTAATATAATTATCACATAGTGGATATCCTGCCATCTAGGGGAGGGATGGGGAATAGGGGGGAAAATTTGTAACAGAAAGCTTTGTAAGGGTTAATGTTGAGGAATTACCCATACATATGTTTTGCAAATAAAAAGTATTAATAAATAAATTTTAAAAAAGAAAAAAGAAAAGTATGCATCCATTACCCATTTGAGGAAATAATAATAGCTTTTCTGTGTCCTGATACTGTGAAGGCTTAAGCCTTATAAATAATCAGTATCTTGGTAATCATGAGAATTGCATGGTGTATCTAAAATATTTGTAATGGACTTGATATTGCATGTACAAAAACCTTTTTTAGTAAAATATTTTCCTTAGTAAAATAAATTCCACAACATTTGATTGTGAATTTTGAACACATTACTGGTTGGTCCAAGATAACTTTGGAATTGAAATTTATCAAGCTGAGCTATGTAAGAAAAGGTAATAATATTAAAGATTTTTATTATGGATTTTCTAAGCTCTAAAGCTGTTAAGACTAGTAGAAAAAAATCTACGCTCTAAATGAAAAATGTGAGAAAAAATAACCTTTATATAGTGTTTATATGTGTATATGTGTGTACGTACATACATCCATGCAAACATATAGGAATGACATGGCATAGTGATTAGTTGGCCTCTGAATTAGATACAGGTACTATCTCTGTCACATTTTGACTGTGTGACTCTGAGAAATTCAATGATCATATCAGATTAAATGACCATGTCTAAAAACAAAAGTAATATAGAGATGGTGTATTTTCATTGAGCTTCATCACTGGGGATTCTCTAAGCCAAGTGTCATTATAGATCTGAATATCGTGGTTTTCTTTTCATACTGAAACAAGTATATATATAAATTTATTCACACTTAAGCATATATGTATACAACTTTTAGATCCTTTTCTGTTATCCCTGGTATGTAATAATTATGTGTTTATGTATTATATTATTACAGTTGATCATCAAATATTTATTTATCATTTAAGTCAAATTGATATTTTAATAATAATAAAAAGAACTAAGGATGTCTAGCTACCTGCTTGCTACTTGGTAACTCGGCATTGGATCATTATAATAGTTCAGGCTCAAGAATCATGTTTCCTACATGCTTTATATTCTGTTTTGTTCAGCAGCCTGAGACATTCAATGTTGATATTTAAGATGAAAGAAAAAGGCTGTATGGATTAGTTTCTCTTAGGAGAAATTTACCTTCAATATTTAGGTATGGGATGATGGAAAATAGTTTTTAGTAAATAGCATCTTAAAAATTATTTTGCAGTCAATATGGATAAATGTACAAGTGGTAATTGATAATACTCAAATATAATTCATTTATGATTCATTTTCATAAAAAATGGAAATATTCCATACTCAAAAATAGCTGATTAAATTATGTATTGAAGAAGAGTTGTTTATCAGGAAAATATTGGTCTTTACTTATGTATATTTCTTATTTTATTTAACTAATGTAAAATGACTTTTTTTCATTTACAAGTCCATTAAATATCTAAAGATGTTGAAATTCCTAGAAAAAATAAAGCAAACACTTATAATTCACAAGTTCTTCCCCTTTATGGTTATTTTCATAGATTTATTCATAAAAATGTTTAGGTACTCATTAATTTTCATTGTTTTTGTAGGTACTATAAGAGAACTTCAATTTCCAAGATCATATCAATTGATTTGATGCGACTGTTTTATCCTGCACTTCAGTATTATAGTGGTAGATTGGCCTGGATAAGTCAAGCAGATATTATTTACAGTGTAGAACTAGCCAATCCACAGAAGACAAAAATCAACAAAGGAATGAATCTTACTACTTTTACAACTTTTACAATTGTCCAACTTAGGCCTTTACCAGGTTAGTAGCTTATTACTAATATTTTAAAGATGGGTGGAAAAGAATACAAGGACTTCTGACATTATCTGAATTTTAATCACTTGCAAAGTTTTGATAACATTAACCTATTGGAGATTATCTGTGCAAAGGGGATAAATTTGAAAGTCCAATTTCAGGTGAGAAGTTTGATATTACTTGTGGGTAATGATTATGATGTCCACTGAAGATATTGTATAGCATTCTTTATGCTTCATTAAATCCTCCTTATTTGGGGAGGCATTTTAGTTGCATAAAATCAATACGAGCAAATTGAGATAAGCAGAGGAAAACTGAAAAGCTTTGACCAATATTCTGACCAGTGGAAAATTGGATTTTTCTTCCAAATTGAGAGTCTATAATTTATTTCATATTTGGAATTATGAAATATATTGAACACAATAAGGATGACCCTGAGCACTGAAACATTATGCCTAATATCTTGAAGGTGCATGCTTAAGAATTATTATATCTATCTTAAGTTTATTGGATATTTTAAGGAAGATAAAATATGCTTATGTGATAGAAAAATATTAAAATTGAATTTTTCAGTAACTAATAATTATTTCAAAATTTATTAATTAAATAATAATTAGCATCTGATTTAAAAAGAAAGAGGCAATTATCTTATATCTTACTCTTCCTAGAAAGATTTCTTTCTCTCATGGTACTAATAACCTGCTTTCTGAATATTACTTTTCTTGCATGAGCAGAGCACTAAGTGATCCTCAAAGACCACTGCAATGCTAAATTGAAGAAAAGTTTTCGTGTATGGGTCTTTCATTTTTTAGTTGATTTCTTCATGAAACCTGATGTCATTCCTCAGCCTCTCTCCAGAAATTCATTCCACATCACTGGAAACTCATCAGCATTTTGCATTAGCTGGAACATGCCTGGGAATGTTAACCATGGAAATATATATTACCTGTTTAAATCGCTTGCTCTTTCTATTGTAGAGGTAAATACTTAACCCAGAGAAATCTATTCCTTGGAATTGTGCAAGGCATTTCAATCAGTGGGTAGCCAAAATCTATCTTTTAAAGTTCATGAAAATACAGACGCACCAAAGAACACCATAAAGATATTGCAAATGAGACTGCTAATCAAGAGCAGAGGTTGGAAGACATGAAGTAACACACATGTGATATAATCAATGGATAAAAATTCATTCCAATAAGC
The DNA here is from genome assembly GCA_023553655.1 of Myrmecobius fasciatus. Taxonomy (NCBI): domain Eukaryota; kingdom Metazoa; phylum Chordata; class Mammalia; order Dasyuromorphia; family Myrmecobiidae; genus Myrmecobius; species Myrmecobius fasciatus. The sequence continues at coordinate 38,118 of JAJPUD010011763.1, forward strand.
TATGCTAACCCCAGTGGTGAGAATTAAAATTAACTGTGAATGGATGGTTAATCTCTTGTTTATCTTTGCAATCACATGGCTTTAGATACCTTCTATTCTTGGCTCTATTATTAAGCACTTCAAATATTTGAGCCAGAAAGTATTTTAAAGGTTATAAACTTCAAAAGCATCACTTTCTAGATTAGGAAACTTAAATCCGGAGAGGTTCTGGCTTGTCTAGGATTACATAGCAAGTTAGTGGCTGAGCCAAAGTCTTCAGCATATCTGTATAGTATCCTTTCCATAAAAATTTTAAAAGCTGTATGTTATTGTGAAAAAAAAGTTTAACTAGGAGGCATGAGACTGGTATTATTGTTTAGGCTCAGCCATTAAATAATATGACTGAGATAATAAATATGAAAACCAATGATTTTTTTATGGGAAAGATAATGAAGTAGGAGGGAAAATGTTTCATACATACATAGATGCATATATATATATATATATATATATATATATATATATATATATATATATTCTATGTGCATAAACATACATCCAAGTCTTTCTCAGCTGCTCTTCATGTTATGAAAATGTTTTATATTCTTGAAAATAAACTTTGTTAGCAGAGCATTTCCTTTAACAGGTATGATTGTATGGTAAAAAAAATTGAGTAGAACCCCAATGTAAGACTGTTGAAACTAAAGTAAACAGAAGCTCATCAGCAATATGACATGCTCTTGTTAATCGAGATTTTGATCATGGCAACCCATGAAATACAGATACTTGAAAAATACTCCCTAGTTGATATAAACATACAATTTTCAAATGAAATTAAAACCATTTTTAGTTGTATGAAAAAAATGCTGTAAATCACTATTGATAAGAAAATGCAAATTAAGACGACTCTGAGGTACCACTAAACACCTCTCAGATTGGCTAAGATGATAATGATGAAAGTTGTAGGAGATGTGGGGAAATTAAGACATTAATACATTGTTGGTGCAGTTGTGAACTGATCCAACCATTCTGGAGAGCATTATGGAACCATTATGCCCAAAGGATTATCAAACTGTGCATACCCTTTGATCCAGCAGTGTCTACTAAATTTGTATCCCAAAGAGATCAAAAAGGAGAGGAAAGGACTCACCTATGCAAAAATGATTGTAGCAGCCTTTTTTGTAGTGGCAAGGAACTGGAAACTGAGTGGATGCCCATCAGGTGGAGAATGGCTGAATAAGTTATGCTATATGAATGTTATGGAATATTATTGTTCTATAAGAAATGGCCAGCAGCATGATTTCAGAAAGGCCTGGAGAGACTTACATGAACTGATGCTGTGAAGTGAGCAGAACCAGTAGAACATTGTACACAACAACAATGAGATTATGTGATGATCATTTCTGAAGGATGTGGCTCTTTTCAACAGTGAGATGATTCAGGCCAGTTCCAATGGTCTTGTGATGGAAAGAGCCATCTGTACTCAGAGAGAGAACTGTGGGGACTATGTGGAAAAATACAACAATAGTATTTTTACTTTTTTGTTGTTGTTTGCTTACATTTTGTTTTCTTTCTCATTTTTTTCTTTTTGATCTGATTTTTCTTGTCTAGCATTAGAATTGTGTGATTATGTTACAGAAGAATTTCATATGTTTAACATATGTTGGACTACTTGCCCTCTAGAGGAGGGAGGTAGGGGAAGGGAGGGAGAAAAAAAATGGAACATAAGGTTATGCAGGGATGAATGTTGAAAACTATCTATGCATATGCTTTAAAAATAAAAAGCTTAAAAAATAAAATGCCCCTTAGTTATCTATTTATACATAGATGAATTTGCATTTTCAATGATGGAGAAAGTTCCCATATTGATGGGAATTTGACACTGACAATTTCTACTTTGACCTCTGGCTCTGTGGCAATTAGGGAGTTTTCCTTTATGATTTCTTAAAATATGATATCTATATTTTCTTGATCATGGGTTTCAAGTAATCCTATAATTCTTGACATCTCTTTTTTGATTTGTTTTCTAGGTCAATTGCTTTCTTATGAAATATTTTACATTTTCTGTTATTACTGAGTCTTTTGACTTTGTTTCTTGAAGTCAGATGGAGTCCTTAGCTTTTGTTTGATCAATCCTAAATTTTAAAAAAGTTATTTTCTTTGATGAGATTTTGTACTTGATAAAAGAGTCAAGCTGTTAATTCTCTTTTTGTAATTTTCTTATGCTGTTTTTATTACTTAATTTTTCTTTCCTGGTCTTATTTGATTTTTAATATCTTTTTTGGTTCTTTAAAAATCTTTAAAAAAATCTCTTAGAGGAATTCTTGAACTTATATCTAATCTGTAATTTTTCAAGGGCATATTTACAGTTATGCTCAATTCATTGTCTTCTTTCAAATTTATCTTCATCTTGCCTATCTCCATACAAGAATTTTTGTGATCAAATTATTTTGTTGCTTGTTTATTGACCCAGTTTATTTCTTGACTTTAAACTTGACAGGGGGGCAGCTAGGTGGCGCGGGGCAGCTAGGTGGCTCAATGGGTAGAGCACCAGCCCTGAAGTCAGGAAGACCTGAGTTCAAATCTGGTCTCAGACACTTAACATTCCTTAGCTGTGTGACCCTGAGCAAGTCACTTAACCCCAATTGCCTAAGCAAAAAAAAAAAAAAAAAACTTGACAGGGCTGGGGATATGGCTGGTCAGACATACACTATAGAGGACCCTTGTCTTAGCACTGGATGAAGGAATACAGCACATATTGGGAGAATAGTAACCAGAATTCTTCCCAGATCACACCATTCCAGTGCTAGCACAAGGGTCTTCTATAGTGTATGTCTGACCAGAATTTTAGTTTTCTTGTTGCTTTTGGTGCCTCTGGTATTGTTGCTGCTGCCTCTAGGCCCCATATCTGGTAATATTCCTTGATTTACATTCTAGCCAGCTCCCACTTCAGTGTCCACAGGGAGACTTTTTTTTTTCAGTCTCCCTAAGTTGTCCTAGAAGAGAAAAAAAACACACATAGATTTTATGATTTTTGGGTGGAGAGGGGAAGAAGGGATGGTGTCGTGTTCAGAATTTGATTTGGGGTCTTTTAAAAATGTTTTAAAAATGTTTAGTGGTTAGGTTTGGAGAGCTAAGCAGAAATACTTGATTCCTTTCATCATCTTCCCCACTCCTTTTTTTCTTTTTTTGATATAAGCAGACAATCCAGACTAAAATAAGACTTCAGAGATCCTTGCCTTTATCGAGAAGTAGATGAGCCTTCCATTTCTCAAATAATTTAGCTCCATGGCCATCCACCCTATCCCTCAAGAACAAACATTTTCAAGTTCCTGTTTGAGCTTGAATTTATCACCTTTCCTAAAATAGGAGTAAGGTACTTAATGTATAATGAAAATCAAATATTGTACAGGCAATAAGCATTTATTTGTATCATAAGAGAAATACTAAGTCATAATAACCAAAACAGGATTTTACAGTATGCTTTTATGAACCAACTAAAATATAATTCAGTAATAATTTATAAATATTATTATAATTTTTCAAGAGACTGATGATAAAAATTCATTGGAATTAGCAAGACTGCTAATTAAAAGTTTTACATTTCACTTTGCCTCTACATTTTCCAAAAAACTTATAGTCCTTATCTTCTGATAAAATAGAGCAATCCTGGGCCATTCTTTTATTAGGTGCCATCTTTTTTATTATTTAATTCCATTTTATTTGATTTTCAGTTTCAAATTATCCCCTTTCTCCGTCCCCTTCTCTACACATTTAGAAATCAAGAAAAATAAAACAAATTACAAATATTCCTGCTAGCAATGTCAAAGAAAGAGAAGAAAAAAAATGCTCCTATCTGTAATATGAGTTGATCAGCTCTCTATCTGAAATTGGATAGATGTTTTATCATGAGTCCTTTGACATTTTAATTGGTCATTGTGTTGTTCAGCATTAAAAGTCTTTCAAATTTGATTGTCTTTATAATATTTGTTTCTGTGTTGTCTTTGTTCTTTAGTTCTCCTTCAAATTTGTTTCAGTTCATACAAGTCTTCCTGGATTTTTCTGAAAATCATCCCTTTTATCATCTCTCCATCACATTCATATATTATAACTTGTTCAGTCATTCCACAGTTGATGGGCGGGCATTCCCTAGTGTTTTGCCATTACAAAAAGAGCTTCTATAAGTATCTGTATATATAGGTTCTTTCCCACTTCCTTTTATTTCTTTGGGATTATAGCAATATTAGTGAAATTGCTAGATCAAAGTTTATTGGATCTTGTTCTAAATTACTTTTCAGAATGTTCACAGCTCTATCAACAGTGCATTAGCATACCTATTTTATCATATCCCCTCCAACATTTGTCATTTTCCTTTTTTGTCATCTTAGCTAATATTATGGGTGTGAAATGGTACGTCAGAGTTGTTTTAATCTTAATAGTACTTCAGTAATACATATATTGGATTTATCATATATTTTAACATAGTTAACATGTATTGGACTACCTGCCATCTAAGGGAAGGGGCAGAGAGAAAAAGGGAAAAATTTGAAACAGAAAGTTTTGCAAGGGTCATTGTTGAAAAATTACCCATGCATATGTTTTTGCAAATAAAAAGCTTAAATAAAAACAAACAAATAAATTAAGGACATGTAAAAAATTGTACTTCAGTAGATTCTAGGGATTTCTTCATGGATCACAAGACATCATGAAGCAACAAGATCTCTAGAAATGTCTGATTCTTAATTTTGCCACAACTTTCTATTCATAGTATATCCCATGTTATTTTTTAAAATAAAAGTATAAGACTTTACATTTATCTATATTGAATTTCATACTATTAGAATCAGCTTGATGAACTAACCTTTCAAGATCTTTTTTTGGTTTCTTAACTACTCCTCCTGGGTTTGTGTAATCTAAAAAATTGATGAGAATATCATCTATGTCTCTATATAGTTCATAAAACTCTTAAATAGTATAGGGTCAAGTATATATCTCTGGAGTAATCCACTTCAGACCTCCTGTCATTTTCATATTGAATCATTAACTACCCTTTGAATCCAATCAACCAAACAGTTTTGAATCCATCTGGTTGTATTATCAAGTAATTCAAATCTCTCCATATTCTTACAAGGAAAGTATGAAATACTTTATCAAAAGCTTTGCTAACATATAGATTAATGACATCCTTAGCTTCCTCTGATCTATTAGATTAGTAATAATGTCAAAAAAGGAAATGAGATTACCTTAGCATGACTTGTTCTTGATGAAGCATTTAGGCTCTCACTAATAAATTATTTTCTTTCTAGTTATTCACCAACCATCTCTTTAATAATTCAAGAATTTTTTCAGAAACCAAAGCCAAGCTCACTGGCCTGTCATTTTTGGGGTCTCTTCTTTTAAAAAATTCAAGTCCACATTCACCCTTCTCTAATTTATGGTACTTTCCCAGTTTCCAATCAACATGCATTTATTAAGAACTTATTACAGGGCAGCTAGGTGGCGCAGTGGATAGAGCACCAGCCCTGAAGTCAGGAGGACCTGAATTCAAATCTGGTCTCAGACACTTAACATTCCCTAGCTGTGTGACCCTGGGCAAGTCACTTAACCCCAATTGCCTCAGCAAAAAGAAAAAAGAAAAAAAAAAAAAAAGAACCTATTACATACCAGGCTTAGCAGATGGAGTTACAAACATGAAGATGAAGTCCTTCTTCTTAAGGAAATAGCACACACACACACACACACACACACACACACACACACACACACACATCTATAGAAAATGTTCACAAAACTAAATACAGAGTATATTTAGGGAAGGACCTAGTTACTAAAATAATCACAGAATGGTTTCATGGAGAAGGTGATGCTTAAATGAACTTCAAAGGAAAGTATCTTTGAAGATGAAGCTAAGGAAGCAGCACCTCCCTGTGAGAGAGAGCAGGTAAGCCAGTTTGGTTGGATTGAAAAGTGTGAGAAGGGGAGTAATATACAGTGAAAACATAATGGGTGGTTTGAAGTCACGGTGTAGGAAGTAATTTAAGTTGTTGATATATTTGTACTAGTGTTAAGAACAAGACAATATGTCTCTGGGCATACCACATTGAACAACTCAGACTATAAATTATGATGTTTCATTTTTTAAAAAATTATGAATTGGCCACCATATAATTAAATTAGTGTAGTAGTAGGTTATGTTGTAAAGGATTATAGTTGGTTTTTTAAATAAAGATTGAGCATAAATATTAGAAATTCTAATTTGTGGAAGAACAAAATTATTTATTAGCACTATTTAACACAACAATCAAAAAAATTAAGCTGGTAGAAAGCTTAGAAGTCATCTAATCCAAGTGTCTCATTTTATAGATGAAAAAACTGAAGCACAGACAGGTGAAGCTAGACAGTGTCACATAGTTATTGACTATTAAATGATAGAAGTAACTATTCAAATTTCTTATGAGTGCCTTTATTTCTATATGAGTCATCTCCCTCATAGGTGCCCCATCACTAAACCATTCTTTGTTAGAAAATCAAATCATTTAAGTAAAACCAATTGGTATTATGGCCATACTTGATATCAGATGTAATAATCAACACCATTCATTTCTACCTATCTTCTTAGTAAAGTACATTGCCTCATCTCTTCTCTGAGGACATGTTTGATCATTTCATTTAATCAGAGTTTAATTGTCCTTTAGTTCTTTTCAGTTATGTTATAATTATCATATATTATATATTGCTCTCCTTATTCTACTTACTTCACTCTGTATCAATTCATGCAAGTCTTCTCATTTTTCTCTTAATACTTGTTACTTGGCATTCCTTATAGTTCAATAGTATTCCACTTATTTTATTTCATGCTTTATCCAATAATTCTCCAATAGATGAGAATCCACTTTTTGCTAACGTGAGAAATGATGCTCTTTATGAAACACACCTGCACTCATGTGCACATGCAAAAACATATTATTTATATGTTTGAATTCCTAGAGAGTTTTGGTCAATAGTGGGATTGCTGTGTCAAATCCTGTAAAGGATACAGTATAAACAATTTTGTCATTTTTTAAAACATAATTCCAATTCATTTTCACACATTTGAACCAATTCATAACTTCACTAATATTTTATTGTTTCTTATTGCAGCCTTTCCAATGTTAACTATTTTTATGTTTTATCTCTTTCAGCTTCTTTTAAAATTTGTCATTCAATCCTCTTAAATATCATTTGAATCTTTGACTTCTTACCTTTTTTGAGTACCTCTTGATCAATACACCTATATATTTAAATATTTTATTTTTATTACAAAATGAATTTGAAGTCTCTGTGACTCAAACTTATGTGATAAAAATATATTGAGAATCTGTTCCATGTAAAAATTAAGCTAGATACTGTATGGGGAATACAAAAACAAACAATCCAAAAAAATACATAAGATTCTTCATCTTCCTAGAAAGAGGAAAGAAATATTTTCTCTTATTAATGGATTCTTTATACAAGTCAGAATTTATAGTCAGTCACTACCTCTATGTTGATAGTTCCCCTGAGATTCATTCATTTGTGTCCATAAATGCATTGCCTCCTGAAAAAGAAAAAAAATCTTTCAATTGATCAATTTCTATTGAAAAAGTAATATGTTCTTTGTGAAGAAAGTGATACATTCAGATAGTGGATTCCTTAGTGAAATTACCTTGTGTACCTTGCACTCTGTTCCTCTCTTCCATTTCTTTCTCGACTCAATTTCTATCACACAAAGACTGTGAAACGTGCTCCTTTTGAGTTTTAATAAGTGCTAAAATATGATTGTACATTCCTGAGATTCTGTTCACCTTAATAGAAAAATGTGTTTATTATTTTACTATTGAATAAAATAAACATCCAAATATATGAGATCATTTCATGGAATTTCAGCAGGTTTTTATTTTTTTTAATTTTATAAATTTTCATTATATATCTTATTTTCTTGTTCCAAGGACCTTATAACACCAAAATATTGCTTGAGGGGCCTACATCCTTTCCTGGAATTTAATGTAAGTGTAAAGCCTTATACTTATTGGGGATCTGCTGCTGAAATATTATTACTTCTTCATTCTCCACAATCTGGTATATTTGTACAGAATATTGTGAGAAATCACTATGTTTTGTGAAAAAGAAAAATTGTGTGCAGTGACAACTTTATAAAAATATTTCCATAAATAAACATATATTTGTTCTAAGACCTGAAAACTGATGTAATATTTGAATCTAAGAAATATTCTGTGGTTTTTCAGTGGACTCAGTTCTAATACTTACCTTGTAACAAAATGTGCAAAGTATATTTCATTAATTTATACCTATAGATTTTATTTTTAAAGTGAACATTTATGAAATGCTCTCTCTAAAGAAAATTATTTTTATTTCCTACAATAATGGAAGCTGTAAGTTCACTAAACTGACTTTTTAAGAAGTTAATTTTACTATACTTAAAATGTAAAATTTATACCAATTTATATACATTTATTTAATAAGATCATTATTTTTTTGATTCAATTTGAGCCCAATTTTCTCCTCACCTGCCATTACAAAGACTTAGGAAATTGAATTCACAAAGGTGATATATTGGACAAAAATATAGTAATATTTAAACAGGGAATTATAATATATATTTGGCTCACACATTTCCTAGAAGGAAAATTTTGGTAATTTAAAACATGGAAGAATTTAGTTTTCCCAAGTAAATTTTTCTGTATTAAAATTAAAATGTCTTTTCTTGCCTCAAAGAATGTTATCATATATATCAATATATGTACTTATTGTAAATTGGCCACAAAATATATGGTGTGAAAAAATATCCCTTTGTATTACAAATTAGAGAACAGAGCCAGAGAGAAGTGATTTGTTTAATATAACAGAGGAAGTATATACTGGAATTGGACTTTAAACTTTTTCTATTGAATTTAAATCTTATACTCTTTCTAATTACACTATACTTTCAAAGGGGCATTTAGGTACTGGGCCTGAATTCAAGAAGACCTAAATTTATATACAGTCTCAGACATTTACTAGTTGACTTTGGGCAAATCACTTCACATATATGCTTCACATATATACGGCTTTCTCAGCCGTAAAATGGGGATAATAATGTTGAGATCCAAAGGATTAAGTGAGACGTTATTTGTAAAGTTCTTTGCAAATTGCCTGACAAATAGGCACTTAAATATTTCTTTCCTTGTTTCCTTCTTTTCCCTAAGCAACAAGAAATTATTAGTGTAATAAGAGTTTATGTACAGACTATAGTATAAACTATATTGATCGGGGCAGCTAGGTGGCGCAGTGGATAAAACACCAGCCCTGAAGTCAGGAGGACCTGAGTTCAAGCTGTGTGACCCTAGGCAAGTCACAACCTCAACTGCCTCAGCAAAAAAATAAATAAATAAATAAAAATAAACTATATTGATCTAATAAGTAGAAATGGTAATAAATATATAATAGAAAGATTACAAATTCACATTGGATAGAATTAATTATGAAAATGAAGTTATTTTATGAACTAGAAAGAAAAAAGTCAACATTAATTTCATCTAGTTGGCCAAAATATTAACCAACAATTTGTTTTTAGTCTTCATAGTTTTGAGTGACAACAAAATAATGAAGCCAGTAACATAGCTCTCAAGATAATTGGTAAAAATGGAAATTATTAATGAAATTATACTTCATTTTGTTAACTTGTTAACTTGATTAGTAATGTGATTTTTCCCTTATGTATTTATTTTGATCCATGTTATTTCATTGCTGTGCAAGTAAATTTTTTTTGTATATCATCATTGTACCACACATGTATCAAAATAAAATGGAATGATAAAATGAATGTAAAGATATCCATTCCAATTTATTCATTAAAATTTTGCCATTTGAGAAAATTTCCTGATAGGCTTGATTGAAGATCCAGCAAAGGAGACTGAAAATTATGGATGAGACAGAGAGGACAACCAGAAGAACCAGAACACTATCATGAAAAACTAAAGACAGTATCAAGGAGAAGAAGATTATTGATGATGTCCATTGGGCTTGAGAGGTGAAAAGGAATGGTAATTACACATGACAATAGATTGTTTTCATAAAACTGCAAAATTCAGATTGAGTACTAATAGTTGAAATAGTATCAATGCAAATGTTTGTTAAATCTGCTTTTGTTTTTAACACTATAATGACAAAAATAAATTACTCTCTTAGCTTCTACCTGATTTAAAGTGTAGTTTTAGACTTTTTGAATGTTATGATAATGTATATAAGTATATATAAAATGTGCATTTATTGCAATATGCAATTAGATCATTTTTTAAATTTCAATACATTTTATATCCATTTTATTCACAGAACCATCTGCTCCTAAAATCCAAGGGTTTTTGTGACCAAATCATATAACTTCTTTCTCAATTTAACAAATACTTAAGTGGAAGTTAGATGGGATTCTCCTAGTTTACCTAATGGAATTCTCCATGGATATAGGGGTCTTATTCTCTTATTAATTTTATTGGAGGTGATATGAGGAATCGAGGATCATGCCATGTTACCAGCAAATGTGAAAGGTTCAAGTTGATGAAAAGCATATCTGAACAATCTTTTAACTTTCAGGTACATTTTAACCTGTAAAAATAATGATTAGAAAAAAGTGCACTTTAAAAAAAATAAGCCTTATAATACTTAGTGGTTGTAAAAATATAAGGAATAACCATAAATTGCTATTAACAAGAAAGTAATAAACAATGCTTATGTTAATTAGTTTTCCTGAGTTTCATACTTATCCAGCAAAACATAATTCTGTTATTTTTTAAAAAGTATAAATCAAGAGAAAAATTATTTCTAATTTACTACCTTAAATCCACATTAATAAACTTCCCTGGGAACAGAGTTAACTAATTACTTACTGAGCAGTTATTAATCGGAAAGTATGTGAACCTCTATCAGTACTATGTTGGGAAGGGATATGAGAAATGAATTACAAAATTTTGTTTCTGCCCTCAAGGAACTTATAATATTCTTGGGAAGTTATCATAAGTAAAACACTACTTCTCTTTTTATTCTTTCTCATCTGAGATCTTGTCACATGGTTTCAATGATGACCTCTTTGCTCATATCTCCCACATCTATATTTCTACCTGTATTAATTCTATTGAATTCCATGCTCACATTACTAACTACCTTTTGAACAGTTATCAATGTACCACATAAAATTAGAAAATAGTTTTTAAATGTATGGTACAAACACTAAATGCTACAGAGGACTAGAAAGACAATTAATGTAGCCTGAGGTATTTGGGGAAAGGATTCTTGGGAAAGTTTAGAGTTGAGCTTTTCTCAAGAATATAGAGAAAATTTTAAGGAAACTGACTTATTATTGTTTTCTACTTTCTTTTCTGGTATTCTTTTCATCATCTCATTTTGATTTTAACATAAAGCAGACAATCTGTTTATTTTCTTTCATTGATCTACTGTCTTTTTAAGAAGCTATCTTTTCCCATCTCCTATAGTAATTAATTTTGTAAACACAGTAAAATTATATAATTAGAGATGGAAGGTAAAACATAGAAAATGTTAGGCTTTGAATTGAGATTTTTTTCAAAATATGGCCTTTATCTCTTTTAGTCATTTGATCATATGCAAATCAATTAACCTTTCTTATCTTTGGGATTACATGTAAAATGAGTACAATAAATACCTGTAATACCTAATTAATAGAATTATTGTAAGATCTATTAGAGATAGAAACATGACAGTGAAACAATCCTGATCCTCAAGGGTCATAAATCTAAAATTGGATCTAAGAGGATATTTTACACTAAACTTCCATATTTTAGATGAGGAAACTAAGACTCAGACTGGCACTTGCTTTTATTACCTCAGCTGGTATGAATCAAATGTAAGATTTGAATAGAGGTCCTATGAATACAGTTACTGTGCTCTCTTTCCATTGTATTCTATTGTCTCCTTATTTTCTCTCTTTGTTCCATCACTTTTGATTCATGTCCAACTCTTTATGACACTATTGGGGTTTTCTTGGCAAGGATACTGGAGTGGTTTGTCATTTACTCATCCAGTTCATTATACACATGAGGAAATTAAGGAAAACAAAGTGATTTGCCCATTATCACATAGTAAGTCAGGTACTAGTTTTGAACTAGATTTGAATTTATGAAGATAAGTCTTTCTAACTCCAGGCCTCTCCTAAAATTAAAGGTGACAAATAATAAAGATGGTATTCATACCTAGGTCCTCTGATTAGAAATCATTAGCTTTTGCTATTAGACTTAAATTCATTAAATTGGATTGCATTGGTTGAGAATTATAGATCATTAAAACAGTTTTGGCTGAAATATCTTTTATTCGATCTTTTAAAAGTAATTTTATAAGCAAGAAGTATATATTATTACTCTCTGCTCTCTCCTTAGTGATCTAAACCTATGATTTTAATTTATCTTGTCTTTACAGATATCTCCCACAGCTCTACCTCCAGGACTGATTTGTCCTTTGAGTGACAGTCCCTCCTTTACATTGACTTGCTGAGTAGCTATTTCTATATATTCTTCTACCCAAAAGACAAGGAAAATATATTGATTAAAACCAAATATAATGCAAAAAAAATTCTGTTTTCATGAAATATTCCTATTAAAAATTGCAGCTTTCTAAAAATGAAAGAGCCTACTTTTGAAGTGAGTCTTCTATCACTGGAGGTGTAGATGTTTAAAACCATTTTTAAGAGAATAAAGAGCATTGTAGTTCAGATATTTTGGGGCTACATGACCTCTGAGTTCACTTTCAGCTTCAAACTCTGAGATTCCATGGTTTTATCATTTGCACTTGAATATACACTTAGAACTTCCAAGGCAAAATATCTTTAACTAACACTTCAATTCAGCCCCTTTTCTTCTTCCCCTGAATATTCTTTTTTCTCACTTTCCTGATGCTGTTATGTTGTCTTTCCAGTCACCCAGGTTTCAGTCAACTTTGGCTTTTCTTCCGTAAAGTTAGATACTATCCATATTATAGGCCATATCCATTTAGTTTCAAGTACTGTTAATTCTGCCTTAGCAACATCTCTCATATCTGTTTACTCTCCACTTGGTACCACCATCCTCTTTTAAGTGTTGAGTTTGATTAAGCCTCTGTTTAAAGCTGTTAAAATAATCTTCCCATTGACTTGTCTTTTCTCTATACTCTTCCCTACATAACTCATCTTTCATTTAGCTACCAAAATAATCTTCTGATACACACATCTCTTTATATCTTCCCTCATGCCAAAATTTCAGTGAATTACTAATGCTTATTATAGGAAAAGTACTGAATCTATTGTCTTAATATAGGAAATTCCCTCTACAGATCCAACTTGGTCTCTCTTTAATTCAATATCTCATATTTGTTTCAAACAGTAAGAAGTTAAGTGACTTGCCCAAGTTCACATAATCAGTGTATGTAGGAGACAAGACTGAACTGAAGTCTTGAGGGCCCTAAGGCCTTTCCTCTATACATTCACCATATTACCTTCCTAAGATAAAGATGTCTGGGACTGATATTTAAGATGAAATTTGAATTTGAATTAAACCTACCTTTCCAACTTTATTTCATTATATTCCTTTTGAAAATTCAGTCATTTAGGCAAACTATTATTTGCTATGCTCTGAGCTCCTCCTCCCTTTGTGCATTCATTTAGAATGCACTCACCATGTCTCAAATATATTCTTTCCAGCATATTGAAATTATTTTCCTTCTAGGTCCAGTTCAGATATTATCACATCTAACAAGTTTTTCCTTGTACCTTTAACTGAAAGTTATTTTTTCTTCCTCAGATTTCTTTTAGCATTTTAGTTGGACCTTCCTTTCTCTTATCACATTCTTCCACTCATCATACTTATTCATTAGCATATTTGCCTCGACTTTCCACAATTATATTTTTTCCTTCTTAAGAGTAGAGATTATAATGCATTTATTCTTTATATACCTACCCCTGGAACAATGTTTTGTCCATAGAAGTTAAGTAATAAATGTGTGTTGAATTGAATCCATATATTTCTATAAGAACAAATTGTGTTGAATAACTCTAAAAACAATATTATTATATGCAAATGCTTAATATATTATTACTCTCTACTCACTAAAGACTCCTTCAGTACTATCTTGCTCTATTTATTATACCAAAAAAAGGCTGATTCATTTTTTTTAAATTTGGTGATAATATTCAGTACATTTTAATTGTGAATAGTGCTTAAAAATATTCTAATTAGGCTTAAGAAATTATTAAGGGAGTATACAGTATTATTTGAACGTGATATTTTGTTTTCTATGAAAGGTTAAGAAATTGCCATGGGAGACCTATTCTAGGGATTAATATTAAATGAAATGACCCCTTTGCAAATCTGACATTTTTAACTTGAGTCTTTGGAGGGAATGAACTTGAATGAACTTTATTTTTCTATACAAAAGACATTAAGTGTCTTTTTTCTTCTTTCTCATTCATTCTTTCTCAATAATCTCTACACTATTCCCTATACCCTCCTACCTCCTTTGCTTATCAATTCTCCAATAATTATTCTATACACAATAGAATATTTTTATTAAAGCTTTTTATTTGTATAATATATATATATGGGTAGCTCCCCAGCATTGACCTTTACAAAGCTTTCCATTATAGCTTTTATCCCCAGTCCCCTCCCCTCCCCTAGATGGCAGGAAGTGCACTACATGTTAATAATGATGAAATACTTGACAAGTTGTGCAAGAAAAATCCTATCTA
>JAJPUD010011764.1:0-52856 GCA_023553655.1 Myrmecobius fasciatus
AGTAGAGAAAGAGAAGATCAATGAATTAGGGTTACAATTAAAAAAACTAGAAAAAGAGCAAATTAAAAACCCTCAATTAAATACCAAATTGGAAATTCTGAAAATAAAAGGGGAGATTAATAAAATTGAAAATAAGAAAACTATTGAATTAATAAATAAAACTAAGAGTTGGTTTTATGAAAAAAACAACAAAATAGATAAGCCTTTAGTTTATTTGATCAGAAGAAGGAAAGAGGAAAATCAAATTGTTAGTCTCAAAAATGATAAGGGAGAACTTTCCTCCAATGAAGAGGAAATTAGAGTAATAATTAGGAGTTTCTTTGCCCAACTTTATGGCAATAAATTTGATAATCTAAATGAAATGGAGTAATATCTACAAAAATATAGATTGCCCGGGTTAACCGAAGAGGAAATAAATTATTTAAATAGCCCCATTTTAGAAAAAGAAATAGAACAAGTTATTAATCAACTCCCTAAGAAAAAATCTCCAGGGCCAGATGGTTTTACATGTGAATTCTACCAAACATTCAAAGAACAATTAATTCCAATACTATACAAACTATTTGAAAAAATAGGGAAAGAAGGTATACTACCAAACTCCTTCTATGATACAGATATGGTGCTGATAGCTAAACCAGGTAGGGTGAAAACAGAGAAAGAAAACTATAGACCCATTTCCCTAATGAATATTGATGCAAAAATTTTAAATAAGATTTTAGCAACAAGATTACAGAAAGTTATATCCAAGATAATACATCTTGACCAAGTAGGATTTATACCAGGAATGCAGGGCTGGTTCAATATCAGGAAAACTATCAGCATAATCAATTATATCAATAACCAAACTAACAAAAACCATATGATTATCTCCATAAATGTATAAAAAGCATTTGATAAAATCCAACACCCTTTCCTATTAAAAACAGTAGAAAGTATAGGAATAAATGGGGTTTTCCTTAAAATGATTAGTAGCATCTACTTAAAACCATCATCAAGCATCATATGTAATGGAGACAAACTAGAACCATCCCCAATAAGATCAGGAGTGAAACAAGGCTGCCCACTGTCACCATTACTATTTAATATTGTATTAGAAATGTTAGCTTTGGCAATGAGAAGAAAAAGAGACAAAAGGAATTAGAGTAGGTAATGAAGAAACCAAATTATCACTCTTTGCAGATGACATGATGGTATACTTAGAGAACCCTAGAGACTCAACTAAAAAACTTCTAGAAAAATTCACAACTTTAGTAAAGTTGCAGGATTCAAAATAAATCCACATAAATCATCAGCATTCTTATATATTACTAATAAAGTTCAGCAGCAAGAGATAGAAAAAGAAATTCCATTCAGAATAACAGATGATAGCATAAAATATTTGGGAATCTATTTACCAAGAGAATGTCAGAAACTATACGAACTAAACTACAAAACACTTTCCACACAAATAAAATCAGACCTAGTCAATTGGAAAAACATTAAGTGCTCATGGGTAGGCAGAGTAAATATAATAAAAATGACAATACTACCCAAACTAATTTATTTATTTAGCACCATACCAATCAAACTCCCAAGAAATTATTTTACAGACCTAGAAAAAATAGTAGCAAAGTTCATTTGGAAGAACAAAAGGTCAAGAATTTCAAGGGAATTAATGAAAAAAAAGACAGATGAAGGTGGCCTTGCTGTACTAGATCTAAAACTATATTATAAAGCAGTGGTCATCAAAACCATTTGGTACTGGCTGAGAAATAGAGCAGTCGATCAGTGGCATAGATTAGGATATCAGGACAAGCTAGGTAATAATGTTAGCAATTTAGTGTTTGATAAACCCAAAGACCCCAGCTTTTGGGATAAGTACTCACTATTCGGCAAAAACTGGTGGGAAAATTGGAATCTAGTGTGGAAGAAATTAAGGCTGTACCCACACCTAACACCGCACACCAAGATAAGATCTAAATGGGTTCATGATCTAGATGTAAAGAGTGATATTATAACCAAATTAGAGGAACATAGGATAGTTTACCTCTCAGACCTGTGGAGACAGAATAAATTTATGTCCAAAGAAGATCTGGAACTCTTAATTGAACACCAGATAGATAATTTTGATTATATTAAGTTAAAAAGTTTCTGTACAAACAAAACTAATGCAGACAAGATTAGGAGGGAAGCATCAAATTGGGAAATCATCTTTACATTTAAGGGTTCTGATAAAGGCCTCATTTCTAAAATATATAGAGAATTGTCTCATATTTATAAGAATTCAAGCCATTCTCCAATTGATAAATGGTCAAAGGATATAAACAGGCAATTTTCAGATGATGAAATTAAAACTATTTATAATCATATGAAAAGATGCTCCAAATCACTGTTGATCAGAGAAATGCAAATTAAGACAACTCTGAGGTACCACTACACACTTGTCAGATTGGCTAAAATGACAGGAAAAGATAAAGATGAATGTTGGAGGGGATGTGGGAAGACTGGGACACTGATGCATTGTTGGTGAAGCTGTGAATGGATCCAACCAATCTGGAGAGCAATTTGGAGCTATGCTCAAAAAGTTATCAAACTCTGCATACCTTTTGACCCAGCAGCGTTTTTATTGGGCTTATATCCCAAAGAAATCATAAAAGAAGGAAAGGGCCCCACATGTGCAAGAATGTTTGTGGCAGCTCTTTTTGTAGTGGCTAGAAAATGGAAACTGAATGGATGCCCATCAATTTGAGAGTGGCTGAATAAATTATGGTATATGAATGTTATGGAATATTATTGCTCTGTAAGAAACGACCAGCAGGACGATTTCAGAGAGGCCTGGAGAGACTTGCATGAACTGATGCTCAGTAAAGTGAGCAGAACCAGGAGATCATTATTCACAGCAACAACAATACTATATGAGGATCAGTTCTAATGGACATGACTGTCTTCAACAATGAAATGCTTCAAACCAGTTCCAATTGTTCGGTGAAGAGAGCCATATACACCCAGAGAGAGGGATGTGAAATGTGAACCACAACATAACATTCTCACACTCCTTGATTGATGTTTGTTTACATTGTGTTTCCTTTATCTGATATGTCTTTTGTGTAGACAGGATTTTTCTTGCACAACAATGATAAGTTGGAAATATGTATACATATATTCGATTTGCCAATATTTAACATAATTAACATGCAGTGGATATCCTGTCATCTAGGGGAGGGGTGGGGAGTTGGGGGGAAAATTTGTAACAGAAAGGTATATAAGGGTTAATGTTGAAGAATTACCCACACATGTTATGCAAATAAAATTTAAAAAATTAATAAAAAAAGAAAGAGAACATGGAATGTCATTCTTTGGAAAACTTTGTAAGATGAATAGATTCATAATGTGTCATAAGTAGAGTGTTCTACAATGACAATATTACAAACATATATTCATGACTTCTTTGTGAAAAGTACTGTTTGAAACACTGAGTATATAAAAATACAAATGAAAATTCCATTGTTGTCCTTAAGGAACTGGCACCATTATGTTAAGGCAGAAGTTCATGGAAGCAATTATTGATCATTGAAAATTGTCAGAGTTACACAGAATCTCAGAATGGGAAGGACCTCAAAATACATTTAGCAACAATTTACCCTTTGTAAAAACAAAAACAAAAAACAAAAAACAAACAAAAAAAAAACAAACAAAAAAAAACAACCTCTCATGATTGAGGATCCAGTTCTTCTTATGGAAGTCCTTTTCTTTGTCAGAAAACTTTTGGCATACCCTAAATCCTCTCAATTTCTCCTCATTTCTCCTAATTCTGCTCCCTATGGCCAAGAAAAATAAGGAAACCAACCCAATTCCTATTGAAATCATCAATTTTCATGTACTTAAAAATAGCAATTGTTAGTATTTTCCTGTGCAAGATAAAAGGAAAAACAAAATCTTGCTTCTGTTCTTCTTGTTTTTTTGGTTATTTTTATTCTGAAATTAAAATAAAATGGATGTTTACACATGCATATACACATACACACATTTTTTGTGTGTATAAACTCAGATTAAGTACCAAAACAGGAAAAAAATGAAGGAAGGAAAGAAAGGAAAATTTATCAAGTACTTACTAAATACTATGCTGAAGAATGTGGATATAAATACAAGCAAAATGACAATTTATGCCCTCAAAGTACTTACATTCTAACAGGGAAATACACCACAGAAAGAACTGAAACAGGGCACAGGATTGAAAGGCAAAATACCCAATTCTGGGCCATGGTTTCACTTACAGAGAGAAAGCTGTTCCTTGGCAAGGAGTATCTTGCCATCTACTTTAATTTTTCCTTTTATGTTTTTAAATATGGTGAACTTTTATTCATAGGGTCTATTTCAGGTGGTTGTGTCACTCTCTATAAATGCTTTAATGAATCAACCCTCATTATGGAGAATTTTAAGACAGTTCCTCTTTTTTTCTTTTGCTTTTTCCTTTGGAGTCTGGAGACAGTGTAGAAAGTTTTGTATTTATAAGTGATTCTTTGGGGAATGTCATCTTTAATTTATTATGTATGATTCAAACATTTAGCTATAGAGAACTCCCTAGGATATCTATTTTATAAAGATCGTGGCAGCATAAAAAAAGTCTATATTTTGCTCATTCTATACAATTGAAAGAGTGTTCTTTCTTTTTTTAATAACCTCTGCAACATATGTCAAACACTAAGGCATGACCTTAATTTTATCTGATAGAATCATTGCTGATGGATTATATTAAGGAAACAAAATTCATTAATATTTCTTGGATATTCAGTGAAATTTCCTTGTATTCTCACTCCCAAACAATATTTGTCATTTGCTTGGATTCTTAGTTATTTAATCATTGGAGTGTTCAACAAGAGCAAAATATGGGATAAGATTTTTATCTCTATAGTTTCATCTTCTTCTTATAGATTAAGGTTGTGTTGGAGAATGGAAAGAGAACAGAAACTAGTGGTGGAAGAAATCAGTTCAAATCCTACTTCTGCACTTTGTTTCTTATGGAATGTTGGAGAATTTGCACAAAATCTCTGGTTCTCAGCTGCCTTCTTAAAATTATAAAATTAAAGATTTGGAATAACTATATTCTAAAACTTTGTCAACTGGATCTAAAAGGAAGATCATAGAGGTGCAGGTGTAGAATAGGAAATCTATCTAAGATATCATCTAATCCAATGGCTTCCTTTTATAGATGAGTGAAGTGAATCCCAGAGATATGCAGAGTCTTGCTATATAGTGCTTCAAATGATGTGAATGTACTCCCTTTATCAACGTTAGGGATCACCTGGGAAACTTTTAGATCCTTGAAATAATATTGCTGGAAGGTTTTATCTATATAGTTTTCTGAGTTCTCTAATACGAATTTCAAATTCAAAGATAAAGTACTGAGAAATTGTCCACAAAGTGTTATTGAGTTACTCACCAGATGACAAAAGGCTTTGGGTTTTTATGGGAATGATAAGTAATGCTATATATCTAGACTTACTACTTATGGAAGCCTACGGGTACAGTTTACAGACACTTATCACATGAAAAAATCATCTCCTTTTCCGTTCCGTTCCGTTCATTTCTCATAAACCATTATGGATATACACTGAACTTCTTTCAAGTGTTGTGAAATAGCCATCGATATATAATTTAGGAATTTTACAGAGAACTTCATTGTGTAATGACTGCATGAAGGAAGAACTAGTGCATAATGGATAATGTTAATACAATGAAGAGATTGGGTAATGTAGCATGGGGGAGACTTAAAGACACAAATTGCTGGCACTAGCAGGAGAATTTGGTGAGATTTTCAAGTGAAATATGAAAAAAAATTGCAGATAATATAAACTAGTGATCGAGGTCGGTCCATAAGAATGCAATGCAATTGTTGTTTTTAAATGAAAAACACAGTTGGCCAAAGGGAAATATGGTAATATAGTAAGAGAAAAATATTTTTCATGAAAAGTATGAATTAGAGTTTGGATGTGCATACATATAATACCCTAGTCCAGAAATGACCACCCTGAACACTAGAAAAATATAGGTTCAAGATCTTTTTGTGACCCAGTAATTCCCAGATGAATATGTCCAAATCATTTCCATTCCCTGTATTCTTCAAATTCTTACACTGATCTCATGAGTCTGGGCATCATCATCATAATTGTCATCATCATCATAAGTGCTATTATTTTTTATTATTACTATTATTTAGATTGTCTATACTAATACAATTATGTACTATATTTTAATCATTTTAGTCATATTGTTCAGTTTTTTCAGCTGTGATCCCATTTGGGGATTTCTTGGCAAAGAAACTGAAAGGGTTTACCATTTCCTTCTCCAGCTTATTTTCTAGGTGAGGAAATTGAAGGTCATGGAACTTTCCCAGGGTAATGTAAGGAAGTCTCTGAGGCTGAATTTGAATTTGGGAATATGAGTCTTTCTGACTCTAGGCCTGGTAATCATCACTTTGTATCACTTAGTCATCTCTATAAATAAATATATGTGTTTATACATATATATATACATATATGTATATATATATATATAAGTACACACATACTTGTGAGCATATACATAATATATACATATGTGCATATATTCAAATATATATCTACATGTGTATGAATAAATGTGTGGATATTTTAATAAAGATAATTTATATAAGTTATACACAAAAATGTTTTATTATCTACTTTCTGAAATTAATAGACACCTGAGTAAATAGCTATCCACCTGAGATAACTATTTGGGGACAAAACTTAGAAAATGGATACAGCCACTTGGGCAGTATCATGTCTTTAAAATGAATAATTAGAAGATAATTTAGTTGAGTATGAGTACTGGAATGAAAAGTAGGAGATATGGGCTCTAATTCTGATTGCTACTACCTAGCTTTGTGAATTTGGAAAAATTACCACTTGCAGGTTGCCTCAACAAAATGGGAGTGAGTATTGGATTATATGTCTTCTAAAGTCTCTTTCAGCTATCATACTCTAGCTTTCAAAATTCATAATTCAAATTTTTTAAGTGAATGGAGCATATTCTTTTTTTCTACCTTTTTTCACTTTCTTCCTTATTATTATTATTTTGCTGAGGCAATTTTGTGAGTGACTTGCCCAAGGTCACACAGCTAGAAAGTGTTAAGTGTGTGAGACTTATTTGAACTCAGGTCTTCCTGACTTCTGGGCTGGTGTTCTATCCACTGTGCCATATAGCTGTCCCCTTTCTTCCCTATTATAAGAAATATTATATTTTTTAGATTTTATACAAATATATTTTCTGTAAAGATAGAACAAGAAAAGAAGTTACAACCTAACTCACCCCTATACACATCACACATATCATACTCTACACACACAACCTAGGGAAACTTATTTCTCTATATCATCCCAATCCCTTGATAGAGTAGCCTGAAACTCATCATTTTCCTACACAGCATTCAACTCAACAAAGTTCATTTCCAAAGGACAGATGAGACAGCATCTCTTTTTCTCCTGTGCTATGTCAAGCAAATCCCTCCGGACTTTGATTCTTAATGTGTGCCTTTCCACAAATCCCAGAAGAGATTTCCACCCTAGAAGTTGATTTTTTGATCTCTCTGAATTCATAGTCATGCCCACATTTATTCTCCTTCACTTCAAAGGGGAGAAAAAATGCAAAAAAGAAAATAGAGGCTCATGTTCTCAAATTACATGCCAGTCTCATGTGGGCAAGGACTGAAAAACTCTAACAATACAATCAATGTTTGGGTGGACCAAAATAATAATGATAGTATGTTATATTTACATCTAGAAAAATATTTAGGCTCAGATTTAGGGGCCATATGACTAAGAATAATTTGATCGAAAATTTCCATGGTCATTATGGCTTATGGCAATTTTGTATAAAATATTCTAAGAATATCAAAACATATCTGGGTGTATTCCTTTAACTCTGCTAATAAGTTGCTCAGTGTTTAAGCATATAATAGCTTCACATATTTGGAACTGAGATATACATATACAAATTGAGTTGGTGATCTAAAGAGTTCCTTTTAAATTTATTTATAAAAATTCAACATGTACATGTTTGGATTTCTGTATCCTTATATCACATATGCATAATACTTTCATGGCTGACTTAGGACTTTTTCTCATTGAGATAAAAGCCCTTCTTGTTCTTGACTGTACTTTTGAGAATGTCTCCCCTGCATTAGTAGTCATAAGCTCACAGAATGTACAAAAGTCTATCAATTTGATTTAATTCTCCTGGGCTGTCCATATTTTGAAGCATTCTTTTGGTTCAGGCATCAGGTGAACATTCATCTAGATCCTCTTTTAAAATACTTTATATATTGGGGAACTTTGCACATTTTAGGTTGATTAGCAGACAGCCTAGCATAGTAGAAGATGCTCTATCATACACCTTTCCATTAATTCATAGTTTTTTAATATATATTTTGGGTTTTTTTGTTTGTTTTTTTCTGAGGCAATTGGTATAATATAACTTTCCCAGTTAGTGCCTAGGTCACACAGCTAGTAAATATTAAATGTCTGAAGCCAGATTTGAACTCAGATACTCCTAACTCCTGGGCTAACACACTATACACTGCATCATCTAGCTGCCCCCAAACACATTTTATATTATCAATATATCATGTTTTATGGAGATAATATAATTGCTTTATTTTTCCATGTAGTCTATTTCTAATTTATAATTGTTAGGTAGGTTCAGAACAACAACAACAATAAAAAAAAGAAAAATTGAAAACCTTGCTTATTTCTATCATAGAAAAGCTTTCAGAAATTCAACTGGAATTTCTTCCTTCAGAACTATGAGAGAAACAAAAGAAAATTTAAATTATTGGTTGTGTGACCTTGAACATGTCATGTGGTATCAGTGTCTTTATCTGTAAAATGAAGGGGTGAAGGTATTAGGTAATCTAAGGTTTCACAGAATACTAAACTGTACAGTAAAGGGAATAAAGAAGGATTGGGGAATTTTATATTTGTCTTCTGTTCTTGAGAGTGTTGGTTTCAAGGTTCAAGTTAAGAGAAACTGGTTTTTAAAAAAAACCTGAACCTGCCACTTCTCTAACATGGGTCATTCAAAAATTTAGCAGGACTTTCAATATGATAAATGGCTTTAATACCTGTTATTTTTATTTTAAAAATGTCTGGAGATTAGAATAAATAGCAATCATTTGTTATGAATTTTTCTTGATGTCTTGCATATTGCATAACCTCAGACTGATTGAATATACAAAGAATTTACTTCTTTGCCAGATGCTATACTTCTTTCCTAGCTGTATGTTAAACTGAGCTCTACAGGAAATACATAACCATTCAAGTGTCATTTGGCATTATTCCACAACCCAGGTATGAAGTTTGTAGCAATTATCTAATCTTGTATTGACATCAGCTAAATAAACTGTGCACAAAGTTGATATCCTAAATTGTTTGTATTTAATCTTGCCAAAGATTGGAACGTTAATGACTTTTTTTTTAAGAAAAAAAATTGCCTTAAGTGCATTTCAGGATAAAATATGGAGATCAAACAATGTTGTGAGACTTCTGCCCAGATTTATACAGATATGAAGAGCTGAGAATGTAAAACTAAAGTTTTTCAAGTTGTGATGCTTCATAAATTTATAGTATCAGAGATGAAAGTGACCTAAGAACAGAGAACATGAAATAGACTGACCCAGAGGGAATTTAGATTTAGTCCAATCTTTCATTTTTACAGATGAAGAAACTGAGAACCACTAAGTTGATCAGCTTCACACAAGATAAAACATTGCGGCGATGGTACCCTGAGAAAGAACATTAACATCAGATACAATCTTAGAGATTGTCTGTCCCAATTGTCATGTTTTACTGATCAGGAAACTGACCTGCCACCTGCAGAGACAGATATGATTTGTACAAAGTTGCACAATAAGTTAGTGGCTGAGAATCCATGTCTTCTGGTTCCTTGACCACTTCCCTTTATTCCATATTATACTTCCCTGACGGCTTGGCAGCTAGGTCAAATCAGACCAGGCACAAAAGATTAAGCTATTAGAACTCTGCTGACATTTCAGATGCAGAACAAAATTGAATGTAACCACTCCATTGGTCTTTAGAAAGTGCATTGCCAGCAGGAGAGCAAACATATTTTTGTAGGTAAAATCAGCAAATGTCCCATAGAGACACATATAGAAACCACATAAGTAGAGCAGCACTTTTGAGACAATAACTGCATTTTAATAACATAACTCCCCATTTTCTCAGAATAGGTCAACTGGGATTCCAACCAGAGGGCAAATTTAGAGGGAGGAGGTAGATGACAAGGTTCTATAACTCTCTGCTTTCTGTGAGAATGAACAATAATTTCAGTCCTTTATTTTATCAATGCAAAAAAATAGCCAAATAACTTTATAATGAAAGTATAGAAAACCAGACCTACATCTCAGAGACATTGCAGACAAATGGATACAGCACTGGAGTGGGAATCAGGAGATTTTGAGTCCAATGCAGGCCAAACTACTTACTGTGTAATTTGGAGGCTGTCACGTTTTTCTGAGTCAAAACTTTCTAAAATGAGTATTTGGATGTGGGAATTTCTCTTTTTAAACATTTCTTTTATAATTTAATTAAACCTTGGCATGGTCAAGGATCACATGCTACTTATGAGTACATATCTCTTGTTCTTGTGCAGGAGATCAGTCACAGTATGAAAGATTTAGAGATGACAAAAATATCAGGGACATTTCCCCTCTGAATTTTTCATGTTACAGATAAAGAAACTAAGGTAGGCAAAGGCAATAATATTTAGTTAGAGAATCTTGAAATTTCATTAAAGAAGACCTTAATTTGAATTATTCTCTAGATTTATAACTCTGAAATAGTTAATTTCTTTTCTGTGTGATAGCTACTGTTTCCTTTTATATAGAACAGTGATGGGACTGGATTTAGATTCTGGCAACTCTTGTCACTAAATCTATACCATATATGGCAGTTAATTTTTCAGAATCATATGGATAATAATTAGTAGATCTTGCTCCAAAGTCAGTGCTATTTCCACTCTGCTACATTGTATATCATAAATACATAGTACAATTTGGATCAATTATTTATCAGATGTCTATTTATGACAGAATAGCTGGGTTTCACAGTGGATAGAGCATTTAGCTTGGAGTCAGGAGGACTATTCTTACTGATTCTTTTAAATTTGGCCTCAAACATTTACTAGCTGTATGATCCTGGATAAGTCATTTAAACTTGTGTTCTTCAGTTTCCTCATCTTCAAAATGAGCTAGAGAAGGAAATGGCAAATCCTTCCAGTACCTGTCAAGAAAACCTCCAATAGAATCATGAAGAGGCAGATAGGACTGAAGTAAATGAACAACAAAATGACAAGTACTGTGATAGGTGATAAAAAAAAAAGTATGAAAGTGTGGAAATTTTTGTCCTTAATAGATGTAGTATATTCACAAATACCAGGATGTATTAAAAACAAGAATATAAGGATTTCTGAGACTGGCAGCTATGGGCAATTGGGGCAACTAAGACAAATATCTCAATGAAGATGACACTCAAACTAAAATATCAAAAAATCATGAGTTCCAAGATATAGTAGTGACAACATAGAGAATTTTTGGGTGTGGTACAGTTTGTGGAAATATACAGCAGTTGGAGATGTCATCACTTTTATATAGAAAAACAAGAAATCCAGTAAGCTGGAACATAGGAGAGTGGATAAAGGGATGGATAATGGGAATGAGAAAGTTTCATTACCTTAGAAAGATAATCTGGAAGACAGATTGTGAAGGGATTTCAGGGCTAAATAAATTAGTTTGCATTTTACTCTAGAATCAATGGGGGAAATACTATTATGTAGTAGTCACAAATAATTTTTTTTGTTTTTAAAATTTTTTCTATTGTAATAAGTTTATTTTTAATACACATTGCTTTATGAATCATGTTATGAGAGACAAATCAGAGCAAAAGGGAAAAACCATAGAAGGGATTAAAAACAGAAAAAAGAAGTGAATATAGTATGTATTGATTTACATTCAGTGTCCTTAGTTTTTTTGGTTTTTTGTCTGTATATAGATAGTATTTTCTGTCCAAATTCTATTGGAATTGCTTTGAATCACTGAACCACTAAGAGAATCAAGTCTTTAATAGTTGAACATTGCATATTCTTGCTATTATTATATACAATTATTTCTAATTCTACTTGTTTCACTCAACATCAGTTAATGTAAATCTTTCCAGGCCTTTCTGTAATCCACTTGTTCATCATTTTGTATAGAACAATAATATTGCAGTACCTTCATGTACCACAACTTGTTCAGCCATTCCCCAATTGATGGGCATCTTCAGCTAATTAAAAAAATATTAGTGTTGGAATATCAGTTTATAAGATCATTTTTATATAAAGTGAGTTGTGAAGTGATGAAACTAGATGAAACTAGGAAATTTAGGAATATCACTCCTCCTTTTTGTGTTTTTAGAGGGTGAGGATTGTACTTGATACTTCTACTTCCTTATTCATTTCCTTAACTCCTTGTAATTTGGCTTTGGACCCCACTACTTGACTGAAATTCTTTTCTCTAAGATTACCACTGATCTTTTCTTCATCACTAATGGCAATGATTTTTATTAATTCCTTCTTGACTATACTACAGAATTTGATGCTGCTACTCAGTCATTACTTCTAAAGACTTTTCTGCCTAGATTTTTTTTAACCTGCTCTTTCTTTTTCTTGTCCAATTAATTCCTGTCAGTTTCTTTTTCTTAATCATCATTCACATCTTACTTTGGACACACTTCAGGACTCCATCTTGGAAATTCTTCTCTCCATACTCTCTTACTGATCCCTCATTGGTTTAATTTTCATCTCTATTCACATCACTCCAAAATTTCAATATTCAGCCTTCATCTTTTTTCTGAACTAGGTCCCCACTACTTGCCTCCTAAATGCCTTCACACTTCTCATAAATACTTCTCTCTCAATATATACAAACATAAATCTTCTCATCCAAACTTAAGCCCTTCCTTTAAACTTATTTTTATATTTCTGTTAATGGCATCTCCATTCTTCCAGTCATCATGATATCCAACCTTATAGTAATCTCTTGATTTTTCACTCTCTTTTACCTGATTAATTCACAATCAATTCTGAAGTCTTTTAGATTCAGTATCTACATTATCTTTCTCCATTTACTATCTCTGTACTCATATAGGGTCCTTCCTCCAGTTCAGGCTATGACCATCTCTCAAATTTTGTCTACAACTTTCCCTTCTATGTTGAATTCTCATTATTTGTTTTTCCCATTTTCTACATTATAGTCAAACTAAACTATGTGCTATGGTTCAAACATTTAAACTCCTACTTCCAAAGCTTTACCTGGTCCAGAGATGCTTTCCCTTCTGACATGCATTTTTTAAACCTCTGGTTCCATTGAAAAATCAGCTAAATTAAGAAGAAGACAAATTAAAAAAGGAGAAACTCAGGTCTGTTTGAATCCAAGTCCTGTATTCTCTCTCAGTGTGCAACATTCCTGTTTTATTTCAGGTAAATATGATTAAATGACCATGTTACACAATTGAGAAGTGCTTACAATTTCTAAGTTTTCCCCATAGCAAAAAACTATGTATCTCAGAGTGTCAAAAAACTTGAGAGGACATCTAGCTCAACTTCCTGTCAAAATAAGAATCCTAATTATAACAGCTGCAAAATGTCCTCCTGCTTAAGCACTCCCAGTGAGAGTGTACTTCTTATCTCAAAAAGCAGCTGGTTCCATTTTTTTGCCCAGTTCTGACTGCTAAAACATTTTCCCTGATATTAATTTGATATTTGCTTCCTTATAAGTTCCTCCTGTTTGTCCTAGTTCAATTCCCTGGAACTACACAGAACAAATCTCACTCTCGGTCCATATGACAGCCTTTCAAATATTTAAAAATTGTAATAATAATGCTCCCTGCTTGGTCTTTTCTGCCCTAGGCTATACATTATGAATTTCTTCAGCTAGTCCTCATAAAACATGGTATCCATACCCTGCACCATGTAAATTACTCTCCTCCAAGTACCATAAACCAAAGTTTATCATTGTCCATTCTTAAATGCACTGCCCTAAACTGAACATACTAGTCCCTGTCTGATGGCATCCCATGATATCTCTTTGCCTTCTATTTTTGCTTCCTAACCCCACAACCCCTTCAAAGCTATTTAATATTTTGATTCTTTAATCTTCAATTTTCCAATATGCAACATCAATAGGATTAGTATATATTTCCTTTGAAATATATCAATATTATATATGGATAGAGATAATATATATGTAATATATATGACATCATATATATTACATATATATATATAATTATATATGGATAGAGAGCTTCCAAGTAAGGACTTGCCCAAGGTAACACATGTGAAAAAGCCAGGATTAAAATCTAGGTATTATTACTCCAAGGGTGGCAAGGTGACACAGGATAGAGTACTGGGCCTAAAGTCAGGGTTACTCAACCTGAGTTCAAATAAGCCTCAGGTATTTTTGAACTATGGGATGCTGAGCAAGTCATTTAACTGTATTTGTCTTAGTTTCCTCATCTGCAAAATAATCTTGAGAAGGAAATGGCAAACCCCTCCAGAGTCTTTGCTAAGAAAATTTCAAATTTGATCATGATGAGTTGGACATGACTGAAACAACTGAACAGCAATCTTTCCAATAGCAATGCACTTTCTGTGTCATACATGCTGTTTATAACAATAGTGGATCCATAGATGGATAGAGAAAGCAATAAATTTCTTATTACATATCAACACAGTGATAAATACTGGTGACAAATATGCAAGCAAGGAAGGCAGTCCTTGCTCTCAAAGAGCTTATTTTTTCATAGGTAAAGTCAACTTTAAAAAGCGAGTTGGACAGGGAAGCTAGGTATGGTTGTGTTAATATGATTAGGAACTGATGGGGACAAAAGTGAGGAAGATGCCCGATTCTGGATAAACTGAGGTAAAAGTCACTTATCAGTGAAGATAACTGAAGCTGGCCCACAATATGGTCAGCACTGGCTTTAATTGTCATTAGAATTCACTTATCCCTAATAATTGTAAGGGAAATGTTATTTGCATCAAAAGACCATTATACCTGACAACAAAAGCTGGTGGTTTATTAATAATTAAAAATATTTCTGTGTTCTATTACTGATGGAATATTTAATTGCTTGTTCAGTCAATATGAATGTACCATTTATTATTCATTAAAGATAAATGTAGTGTAATGGCCCGGAATGGAAATATGTTGCATTGGGATTACAAAGGCCATGCAAAGTTGATTTATTATTTAGCAATCGATTATACTTTTTCTGGACTGGTTTTAATGACTTGGCTCACCCATTAGCTCTTCACACTGACAAAAGATTTTATTAAAAGCATGGGAATAAAGATGTTATTGTGTGCCCAGGGATAACGACACTGTTTTTTCCTCAGAATAAACCAAAAGGGTTAATGTGGACCTCATTCAGAAGAAAGGGTGCGAATATGAAGGATTATTCACAGAAGCAGACAAGAAACACTTTCCCTCCATTTATAAGGTGAGATCTCCTATATTCTTGCTTTTAGCACATGCTGTGCTGTGTCATTATAACTTTGCCACATTCCATCCCAGGGCTAAGGACTTGGAAGACTTTTTCCGTCTTCCTAGTTGAGTTATTTGAAGCAGTTTATGAATAATTCATCCAGTTTTCCCCATGAGTCTTTTCCCCCCATAAGGGTCAAAGTAAAGAAGGCTACACTTTTGTCATCTTCAACTCTGAGGATCTTTTAGCTTTTGGGATGTGGGATCACTTAAGAGTGAGTTTTTCACCTTTGAGTTAGCAGTACAGATTTCCATTCCACAGCAGTCTCTTTCTCACATAAAGGGTCTTATTTCTAAACATCTGGATCTAATGTCTCACCCAGATGGCAGAGTGGCAAATCTGAGAAAATTGTGTAAGGTCTGATGAAGCCCTTCATTGTTTCTTTGCAGAGGATTTTAGTCCTCTGACTTTTGGTGCTAAACAAAACTTTTCTTTCACTGAAAAAAGAGAAACTTGTCATTTTCAGACCAGATGTGCTTTAGACATATTGGTGAATTATATATATTTTGATAGGAATGGGACTATGGGTCTTGCCAGACAAATAGGCATCTTTCCATAGGAAATACATCAAATAAAAGCTTGTAGATAAGCAGCATACATTGATTGACTTAGAATTACATGTTTGCAAGGAAGCCTACACTCAACACTCTCCAAAGGAAGGCTAGAGATATACAATATGGATAAGTAGCATGCACTGATTGCCTGAAAATAATAATAACTCACAGTTATATAATGCTTTAAGATTTAAAAAGAAAGTTTCACAGATGTTATTTTCTCTTCCTAAAGCATGAAAAAGTACAGGGTGATTATTGTTCACATCTAATAGATGAGGAAACTAAAACTTAATGAGGGTAAGTGATTATCCAAGGACTCCCAGATAGTAAGTTTAGTAAGATATAAACTTATAACTTTATGACTACACATTCATCATCTGATTCAATGCATTTTACTTGCTTTCAGCATTTTTGCAAAGGAATCAAGAACAAATCCCAAAATCAAAACAAAAAAAAAATAGAAAAGTTTATTCAGTCATTTTGCAAAGGAAAGAGCCAGAGCCAAAACAAGGTGTAGATTCTTCCTAGAGTCTTTATGGAGTTATATAGAATTCAAGCAGGATCATAAAAATAGAATAAGAAGTTCTTTGTCAGCACAGGAACTGCATGTACATAGGCAGGTACCTAAAGATAGACAATTTAAGATGAACTAAACTTTAAAATTTTGGAATCCCAAAATATGTTTGGGTGGACCCAAAACAAGACCTAGATGGAATATCGGCATTAGTATACATTTGACTTCCCCCAAGTGTCTCTTATATTAGTCTAAACTCTACCTTAAGTTTTAGCTTAGATAATTTTCTACCCATATAAAGATATATTCATATTACATTAATATTGATAAAATATTTAATATTAATAATATTGCATTATAATAATGCATAATAATGCATAATAAAATATTTTCCCATTTAAGGTGCATGTAGGGAGAAAATAAGCACCTGAATATATCTGATTGTGAAATAATATATTCTCCCCTTCATCAATTAATAAGGTAAGAATTCCTGGTATAGATCAATTGATAGGTAAAGTATTTATTAAACTCTTACTGGACTAAGTAATGGGGATATAAATACAGAGTAATAAACCAATCCCTTCTCCGAAAAAAAATGTTTTGATTCTAAATGAGGCAGACAACCAAAAATGCATGTTGGAAATAGGGAGAATTGGACTACTGCACATTCTACAGAAGTAACTGGGAAATCTACAGTTCTTCTTGGGTTCAAGTTCTCTCTTTGTTATATCCCTGTTTTTTAAGCCTGAACAAGACAAATCACTCTTGAAGACTATAAGATTAAGAAAAGCCAAATTTTATGGTAGACTATTTCTTACCAAGAATTCACTATACCCAAAGTATCAGACTCCATAAAAAGAGAAATGGGAGCCACTAAATGCTACAATACATAAAAATCCCTGTTCATTGCATATTGGTTTAGAAAAGTACAAATGTTTATTTATTCATTAATTCATCAGTACATCAAAATCATCCATTTTAATCTGGTTTGGGTTATATGAGAGATTGTAGGCCATCTACACTAAAGTGACAAAACCAAAAGTCCAGTTACACATATACATATACACATGCACCTATACATCTACATAAAAGCAAAATTGGATTTGGTGGGCATGTGATGATCCAATGCTGAACCATTCCCTTGGAGGACTGTATATCAAAGTGACAAAAATATTTAAGCACAATGCTCATATCATAACTTTGAATTCCCAAGAATATGACAAGAGTGTTTGAAATCGAATCTAATTGCCACTAATCAAAATTTCTACTTGATATCTGCTATGCTGAAAATGTGAATGAAAATCCCAACAACTGGCTTCTAATAAAATGTGTTTTGAATGCAGGATGATGTGTATCTTCAGATTGTGGCAAAAAAATACCTGGCAGATATTTAGGATGGTTCTTTAATTCTAATTTCAACAAATATCAAATAATCATTAATTATATATGTTCTAACTACAAATGTGTATTTAACTATATAGTCCTTACATTTGTTCTTGTACTCTATATATCTTTGACATGTTCCTGTCCTTTTCCCCATTTGAATACAAATCCAGTTTAAGTATGGATCATTTTCAATAGACTTATACAACATCTGAATACTTGTTGACCTATTTAATTGATCAATTCCTTTTCATTGTTACTTGTTTTGTTCTCTGGAACCCAGAAAAACTGGTCAAATCTCTCCTGAAAGGACCAGCCCTTCACATAATTGAAGGTACTTAATTATGTCCTTCCCATTATTATTTGTTTTCCCTGTAGGCTAAATAATCCAAGTTCCTTCAATTTATTCTCCCATGAACTTTAAACCCTTCAGCAGTATCTTATTTGCCATTCAGTGGATGCTCTGCAGCTATTCAATTTACTTATTAAAATATGGTACCTTGGAATAGGATAATCCCAAATACAGTCTGACCAGGCAGAGTTCAGGAGAATTATTACTTAGCCATAAGTAGAATCTTTGTGGGAACTTGTGATGGTAGAAGTGAAGATAACAGATATATACAACTGTTGTATTTGCTGAAATAAATCAAATATTAAACAAATCAAAATAAAGAGGAAAAGGCATCTTTACTCTACATAAACAGAATTACAAACCTGGGGCATCCATATATCTGAGTACATGAATGTCCACTAAGAAAAGATGCAAAAAGATTTTTATACTTTAAGGAGGAAAAAAAGGGGTGTGTTTGGGAAAAGGTAATATGAGGAATGAAACCTGGTTATAAGGTTCCAGCTGAATTTGGCAATCTGAACAAGAAAACCTAACTCATTCTAATTGTTTTTACCCTTCATAGCCAATTTGCCCCAAATCTTTATGGGGAAAGGACACTTGGCAGGCCTTAACTAGAGAACTTAATTCTTGTTTATGGGATAGTTAAAGGAATCCCAGAGTGGAGCTCAGTGTAACCTAGTTGAATGGAAAGTGCCTTAGGAACAGGAATGTAATGCCATTCCTAGGATTCTCCCAGAGGGAGGGTCTTCTGTTATTGTTAGGATGTTGTTTATTTTTTGACATTTGATATTAAAAAGATTTTTTTAAAGGTTTACAAAAAGCTTTACCAACAGTGTATTATTTGATTCCCATAGCAAACCAGGGAAGAGCAGCTATTATTATTCCCATTTTACCATTGAGGAAATTGAGGTAATCTGTATGGATCTGATTTCTCTCTGAGACAAGAAGTCAGTTTTCTTTGTTTTTGCTTTTTCTTTTGCTCTATGTTGAGAAAAGCACAAGAAAGCACCTTTTTTTGAATATTATGCCACAACATGTTGTGTACAGTTTCCATTCTCTGTCCCATACCTCCTGTTTCTCAATTTTGAGCTTTTCCACTCTGTCATTCTGTGGCAGAAAATCCCCTAATTCACCTAGAGTAAGAGTGAAGTATTCTCAGATTTACGGCAAATAGTTTTTGTTTTGTTATTCTATCTTCTTTTCTATTTCTTAAATTTTTACTGTCATCTGTGATCTTCTTGTGTACTTGACTCCTCTGAAGGATCATTTTTTGTCTGATTTTTATTAATTGATTACATGCTTAACTATCTCACAGGTTAACCTCTTTATTTCTCTTCTTTTAAAAATAACATCAAAACATGGAGTGATTAATTTCACTAATTAGTCCTTTTTTGACAGTTGCATTTACTTATCTTGCCTATAAACCATGAATTTTTTAATAAAGTGCAATTGGCCTAGGGTTCTGTTTCAATGGTTTTTCTTGCAGACCAGACAATTTTGGACACTACAATAACTGAAAGTAATGTAGACAACCAACAAATGTTGATATTAACTATATATTGACCAAATGGCAAAACATCTGAATTCATGGAGAAAAAAAAACTGAAATAAAAAATTACATAGATAATAGCACTATAACAAAAGAGTTTGCATTTCTGCTATCAAAACTGGACAGATATATCAAACAGATGGATACGTTTTGCCTTGTAAAGTCAGAAAAGAAAAAAAATGTAAAAATTAGGTATAAAAACAATAGGATTTCTTCTGATTGTTCCAATAACATATACTCAGCATCATATAGAAGTTTAAAGATCAGTCCATTAATTAGGAAACATAAATTTTGACTTTATAGAAGAAAGCAGAAAAACTAAACGCATCCTTTTCAGACTATAACTCAATAAAAATATAATTATTTCAGTGAACACTAATAAAAATAAATTAAACTGAAAGAAAACAATGAAACTCCTAATACCAAAGAGGTCAAAGAATGGATCATGGAATCAATAAAAGTCTGAAAGATAATAATAATGAGGAAACAGCAAATCGAAATTTCTGGAATACAGATAAAACAGTAATAAGATTAAAATATGTCTTAAATATCATTAACTAAATAGAAAATTAGAAAATTTATTGACTGAATATGAAATTCAAAACCAATAAAGCCAACAAATAAATGTCCAACAGAATAAATGCAAATAAATAAATCAGAAAAAATAGGAAAACTAAAAAATTAAAGAACTGATAATATAAAAGCAACTAAAAGTTAACAAAATAAAAATAGACAAGGTGAAATAACAACAGATCCAGATGAAAAAAAATAATTATGACAATTTACTACATATAGTTCTTTACTGACACTGAGAAATCAAAAGAAATAAAAAGCTATGCATTTATCTGTATGTGTAGGTATAATGTGTATATCTGTATGTATATTTAAATCAAAACATACTAAAAGGTTACTTGAAAATATCCAATGAGAGAAAAATACAACTTAAATATCTGAAAAGAGTTATCAAATCTTGGAGGGGGGACCCTAATTTTGATGGATTTACAGGAGAATACTGTCTAACTTTTAAATTAAATTCATATTCATGGAACATTATTCTTTAAAATGAGAAGGGAATAGTTCAACCAAACTCTCTTTACAAGACAAATATATCTTAATATTAGGACTGGGGAAGGATAAAACAAATAAAAGTAACCACAATCCAATAACATTACAGTGCATTGATCAAAATGTAAAATAAAATCTTAACAAAATGATTGCTACAATTTATTCCAAAAATCATGTATTCTGATATATTGTAGTATATCATGTATTCTGATATAATTGCCAAGGATTCAAAGATATTTTAACGTTAGGAAAAAATAAAAATCAAGCAAAATTTAAACTTTCAAGTCAACACAATTTTATCAATAGACAAGAAAAAGAAAAAACACTTAACAAAGAGCATTTCATTTACTCTAAATATTTTACAATGTATGGCAGTAGAGGGTTCTTTTTTAATCTGATGAAGGAAGATCCATATAAACAAAAAGATACTAGAATCATTCTAAATTAAAGTATAAAACAACATTATCCAAATCCCTACTCAAATTTGACATTTTTTTAGAAGGTAACAAAATAAAAGGACAAAATTAAAGGCATTAAATAAGCAAAATGAAGACAAAGCTACACATATTAGTTAATGTCATGATAATATCCTTAAAAATAAAAAGAAGTAAAATTAGATAATAGATTCTAGGAAACTTGAAAGACAGTCTGGCAGAAATAATTTTAGATTATTATTTTGGAACATATTTGACTGAATTAAAAATGGCTAAATTATAAAGATCATATGCAATTTACAAAACCAACACATAGATTAGAATATATATCTTATTCATCTTTGGTTGGGGGTTGAATTCATTACCGTACAATGGATAGAAATAATCACAAAAGAAAAAAAATCATGTCTATATCCACACATATGTATGTGTGTATGGGTAATATTGATTATCTAAAATTGTTTAAAAAAATTTCACAGACAAAATCAATGCAACTAAGATAAAAAAGAAATGGCTGTTTCAAAATATATCAATGTCTCTTATTAAAGTCTAAAATTCAAAATGTATAAACTGTTGATAGAAATAAATTACCACAAGTATTGCCCCAATGTTTAAGTAGTCACAGTATATGAGAAAAAAATTCCCTAAAAGAATCACAAATTATTAAAATCCATATAAAAGAAGGTTCCAAATTGTTAATGAGAATAACGTAACTCAAGACAATACCGTGGTTTCACCTTATGTTAAAAAATTGTCAAAGACAATACAGGATGGCAATAGTCAATTGCTATGGGAAGACATGCACACATGAATTCTTGGTAGAATTGTGAATTATTCCAATAATTCTACAAAGAAGCTTGAAATTTGAAAAAAAAAAAAGTAGAGGGGAATTAGGGAGCCAGAGAAAAGATGGTAGAATAAAGACAAGGATTCACCTAAGCTCTTGTCCAAACCCATCTAAATACTTGTAAATAATAATTATAAGCATATTTTAGAGTGTCAGAACACACAAAAAATGGAGTGAAACAATTTTCTAGGTGAAGAAAAATTAAAAGTTCCTCCACTAGGGCTGAAGTGCAACATAGTTCCTGGCATATGCTTTGCCAGCAGAACCCGGTACTAGAAACACAGGAGCAGGCCTTGGGGTCTTCAAATCAATAACAGCAGTGGCAGTTTCAAGACCTCTCATCCTACAGACCCTAAGGGCAACTTTAAAGGGGATCCAGAAAGGTTTGTCATATGAGGGTATGAGGAAAACCCCTTCTGAGAACTTTGGAAGCAATGAATCAGCCTCAGTGACCGCATCAGCAATGAACATAGTGGATTCTGGACAGAAGGTAAGAAAGTTGAAAAGCTGATCAAAAGAGATAACAGGTTTTTTTTTTTTTTTTTTTTTTTTTTTTTTTTTTTTTTTTTGCTAGCACTAAGGCAAGTCTCTTACTTGCCCAAAGTCATATTCAGTTTGCAGTGCTGGCTCACAGTCCTAGGATGAGAAGGATCACTAGCACACTAAAATTTACATTCAAAGTGTTTCAGGGACACTTCTCACAGTTTCAGTTCAGAAAAGAATGCTTGTGGTCATTCACAGAAAAGAGCAGAGGCCAAAAGAGCAATAAACAAACTTCTCCTTGGATCATACTACCTTGGAAGAACTGAAAACTTATAGATCCCTAAAAAGATCTCTAATAAAAGCTATACAAAACTCCTGAAGTTTGAGATATTGCTCTCTCCACCCTGGAAACAGAGCCCTACATTAACAAAGAATAAGAAGCCAAATAATAGGCTAGGGAAATGAGGAAATGAGGAAAAATGTTCTAACCACAGAAATTTGGCAAGGAAGGTGACAAGGAAGATCAAAACACTCAAAGAAGATAAACAAAATCAAAGCTCCTACATTCAGTCTCCAAGAAAAATAAGAATTGGCCTCAGGAATGGAAGAGGTCAAAAAGAATTTTGAAAGTTAAGTAATAAAGGTAGAGGAAAAAACATTCAGAAGAGAAATGAAAGAGTTACAACAGGAAGTACAAAAATGAGGAGAAAACCTTAAAAATAAAAATTGACCAAATAGAAAATGGAGGTGAAAAAGCTCATTGAAAAAAATAATTTCTTAAAAAGTAGAATTAGCCAAATTGAATGCTAATGCCTTTATGAGAAATGACGAAACAATAAAAACCCTAACAAAATGGGAAAAAAGAGGGGAAAATGGAAAAAATATCATTGGAAAAACAATTGACCTGGAAAATATTTTGAGGAGAGATTACTTAAAAAAATATTACTCTATTTGAAAGCCATGATCAAAAAAGAACCTAGACATAATCTTTCTTATTTTTTTATGTGAAGTAATGCCATTTTTTTTCTAGTATTTAATTTTAATACACATTATTTTATGAATCATATTTGGGGGAAAATAGGACAAAAGGGAAAAAACATGAGAGAAATTAAAAAAAATAGAAAAAAGTGAATAGACCATGTTCTGATTTACATTCAGTCTCCTTAGTTCTTTTTCTAAATGCAGAGATGGCATTTTCTGTGCAAAGTTCATTAGGATTTCTTTGTATCACTGAACCACTGAGAAGAACCTATTCTTTCATAGTTGACCATCGCACATTCTTGCTGTTATTGTGTACAATGTATTCCTGGTTCTACTTGTTTTTCTCAGCATCATTTCATGCAAATTTTTCCAGGACTTTCTAAAATAAGTTTGTTAATTTTTTTTCATAGAATAATAAAAATTCCATTACCTTTATATACCACAAGTTGTTTAGCCATTCTTCAATTGCTGGGCATCTACTCATTTTTCAATTTTTTACTACCACAAAAAGAAATGTTACAAACCTTTTTGCACATGTGGGTCCTTTCAATTTGTTTATAATTTCCTTCAGAATAACATCATCATTTAAGAAATAATCAAGGAAACCTGTCTTGATATTCTAGAACCAGAAGATAAAATAGAAACTGAAAGAATCCACTGATCATCTTCTGTAAGAGATTCCAGGAAAAAAAAATGCTCAAGGATGTCAGCCAGGATGTCCTCCTTCATTTCATTATCCAAGATTTTATGCTTGTGTGTATGTTGGTGTGTGTGTTGTATGTATGTATGTATGTATGTATACACCCCTTCCTTTACTCTTGATGGAATTATCAAGAATTAAAGCATCCAAAAGCATGAAATGGTATTTAGTTAGTTTTGTAATTAAGTACTGATTTAGGATGGCTGAGTGAATCAACCCTTCTCAACAGTGATCCTGTAAATAATGGTAAAGTATAAGAAATCTGCTAAATCAAATATGATTTTCTTCATTCCATCACAATCAACACCTACTATTCAGTGAATATGAATATATCAAATTCAAGAAAAGAAACAAGTTTTTGAACCCAAACTTTCTTGTAGCATCATATGTATATTCTATTGGTGTAATCATGAACACAAGAGTTTTCAAGTCTTTCCCTATCCCCAGGAAGTCATCATTCAAAACATCAGCATAGAGTGAAACAAGGTCTTTTTCCAAAATACTATAACAGAAGAGCCCTTTTTAAAAATAGTATAAACAGAACCTATAAAAGTTGAACCCAAATATTAGTCAGTTAGGAGATCACAGTGCAAACTAGATGTTAAAAGTTTCAAGATCTGAATGAAAACCAAAGTCACATCTGTCAAATGGTAAGTAGAAAGAGACATATTCCAAGGGGCATTATAGACAAATTCCAGAACTCCCCCTCAAGAAGAAAATATTGCAAGTATACAGAAAGAAACAATTCAAATATGGTGGAGC
Source organism: Myrmecobius fasciatus (assembly GCA_023553655.1). NCBI lineage: Eukaryota > Metazoa > Chordata > Mammalia > Dasyuromorphia > Myrmecobiidae > Myrmecobius > Myrmecobius fasciatus. The sequence goes on from JAJPUD010011764.1 coordinate 25,224, forward strand.
CACAGTCAATATGTCACAATATATAGAGATTCTTTATTACAGGATCAGAGGTCTTGAAATATGATATTACAGAGAGTGAAGGAGTTGGGATTACAACCAAGAATCATCTACCCAACAAAATCCTTCAGGGGAAAACTGGGATATTCAATGAAATAGAGGACTTTGAGGCATTCTTTATAAAAAGGAAAATAGACGAATGTAGTGAGAGAAAAGTAAAGGAAAAGATCAAATAGGATATATTATCTGCCATAAGACAGACAGCAAAGGGGAGAGGAGAAGGTCAGAAGTGAGTAAAACTTACTTGTATCAGAATTATCTCAAAGAAGAAATAGTATTCACACTTAATAATAATTTAAAAATTTATCTTACCCTGAAAGAAGTTAGGAGGGAAAGGGTATATGAGAAGGAATATTTATAGAAGTTCTTTTCTCAGGGCAAATAATTAGCGGTTAACAGATGTCCATCAATTGGAAAATAACTGAATAAATTATGGTATGTGATTATGATGCAACAACATTGTTTTTAAGGAAGTGATGGAGGGAAGGACCAGGGCCAAGATAGTGAAAAATATATATATCTTTATCTAAGCTCCTCCTAGTGTGCCTCAGATCAACACCAGATCAAATCTCTCAACTGCTTTGAGGTGACAGAACCCACAAATATTTGAACAAATGTCCAGCAGAAGATACTTTGGAAGAACTTGAAAAATGTCTTTATCAATAGAGCAGTGGGGAGGCAGCTGCACCCAGATGCTGAGCAGGGAGCCAGGGCAGGGAGCCAGGGCAGGGAGCCAGGGTGATGCGGCCTCTGTACATTGGGGAATTTACTAGGAGGCTCTTAGGTTACTCTGATCTTATTACAAAGCAGTAAATCAGCAGATTAGCTGTAAGAACCCCAGAGAAATTTACCTGGCCAGGCTTACACAGCACTGGAAGTCAGTCAGCAGCACCTGCCCCAGGGAAACCTAAACTGATTGTTACCCCTTTGCCTTAAGAGCAAATCTTAACCTGAAAAAAATGAGCAAAAAAAGGAAAAAGAACTATGACTATACAGAACTTTTATGGAGAAAGAGAACTGATGTCAAACCTTAAAGATTTTAAAGGCAAATCACCTCCAAATGAGTCCCCAAAGGGTGATATGAGTTGGGCCTCATTTCACAAGGCTCTCTTGGAAGAATTAATAAGGGATTTTAAAAGAGAGTTAGAAGAAAAATTGGAAATGGAAATGACAACTTTGCAAAAGTGTTTGGAAGAGGAAAAACAGAAATTATCTGAAGAAGAATCTTTTAAAATAGATGTGATGAAATGGGAAAAGCATATAACTCATTACACAATATATATGAAAAAGAAAACAATTCAGTGAAGGCTAGTGCTCTATCCATTGTATCACCTAGCTGTCCCAATATCCCGATATGTTTAACTCTTGAGATCTGTATTTCTGGGCATAATATTTATATTATGGGCATTATATATATATATATGTATATATATATATAATTGTGAGCATAATAAGAGGGTGCAAGTATATTTTGATTTCATTCTGATGATATAAAAAAGAAACTAGGAGAGGAAAGGTTATTCTGTTAGAAGAAGAGGGAAATGGAGTTAAAATGGAATAAACTATATCTCATGAAGAGGCAAAAATTACTTATTTCAATTGAGGAAAATTAGGGAGGGGATGAGCATTGTGTGAATCTAACTCATTAGATTAGGTTCAAGGAGAGAATATCAGATATAAATATATCTGATATAGCTTCAAGACAAGTTGTCTCACCCTATAGGGAGGTAGGAAGGGAAAGGGGAAAGGAAAGGGGGGCCTAATGGAAGAGAGAACAGAAGTAGAAGGGGAAAGGCAACCAAAAAAGGAACCTTGACACAATCATGTAAGAAACAATTTAAAAAAAAACTGTCTTGGAGTTATAGAATATGAGGGGAAAGTAGAAATAGAAAAAAAAAATCCACTGATCACCTCAAAGATATATATATATATAAACAAAAAATTACACTTGCAGCCAAAAATATCATATCCAACAAAACTAACCTTTGATTAAAGGAAAAAAGAAAAGAACATTCAAGGAACTTTTAGATTTTTAGGACTTTGTGTCAACCAAACCTGAGCTTAATAGAAAAATTAAGATATAGTAGCTAACATCAATTATTAATTTCAAGGGATTCAGCAAAGATAAATTTGCTATGTCTTTTATATGAAGATGTATACTAATGTTTTAGATTGTCATCAGTAATTGGGAAGCTCAAAAGAAAGATTGGGGCAGAATTGGGTATGATTTGACTCTAAAAAGCAAAACTGTTTAGGAAACGGTAAAAATAGCAATTATAGTATATGAAGTGCAGAGGAAGAACTGACACAGAGGCATTAAAGAGCAGATGAGACTTAGTAGTTCTGAAAACCTACTTACATCAGGAATAGGCTAAATAGAGAACAATGCATATATCAATATTGATATATATATATAGAGAGAGAGATAGATAGATAGATCTCTCATATGTCTGTACATATCTATCTATATCTATATCTATCTATCTATCTATACACATGTGTATCTACACAGATATACATGAATGTGTGTATCATGAAGGGTATAGCACTCTTTTTATAAAGAACTAAGGGGAGAGATAGGGTAAGGTGGGGTATAGAAGAGTTTATAGATTTTTTGGCAATGGGACAACATGTATAGATTAATTGGAAAGAAATAAAGAAGGACAAAAAAAAGAAATAAAGAAGGAGACAAAGGGTGACATAGGGAAAGGGGAATGGAATTAAGGGGAGTGGTATATGCTCTATAGATTAATGGGAATGAATAAAGAGGGAGGAAAAGCTGGGGAGAGCAAATAAAGGAGGAATCCATGGTTGGGGAGAGAGGTTAAATAATAGCCAGACAAAAGGAGTAGAATTAAGGTAGAAGAGTTTTCAGTGATAGGAAATAAGAAATATATACAAATTATAACAAGGATCAGGAATAGAATTCATTAGAAAAAATGTAAGGCTAGTAATCATTTATCTCAGACAAAGTCAGACAAAGATTCAGCAAAGAAAGACATCTACATTACATGTCAGCTGTTTTAATATTGGTTTAGATGCATGTGTATGTACAAATGCAAATTCATATATATGTATTTATATGCACTTAATTATACATGTAGTTATTTGTAAGTGTGAATAAAAATATATATGTGTGGAAATAAATGTATGTGTATGTGTGTTATATACATACACACATATAGAGAAAGTATACATGCATACCGATATACACATATATGTATGTGTACGTGTATATGTATATATAAAAATATGAGTGTTTAACTATAGCTTCCATGGAGTAGGTATGGGAATGTATAGGGGGACAAACAATAAAGTAAAAAGTTCACAGCAGAGAACAAAAGAATAACCTAAAAGGAAGCAAAGATGGACAGTCATGAATACATAATCTCTTTTATTATTTTACATGCTTTCTTGAAAGGAAATTTATTATTACATATTTTGACTTATCCCTGATGTTCTGCTTGGCACATGACAATGTATTGTTTTGTTTTTATTTTCCTTTTCTGTCTTTCTTTTTTCCATTTTTAAATTTTGTATTTAGTTTCAAATAAATGAATAATAATAGTATTTAAGTAGAGTTTTGCTAACATATTATCTAATATTAATATTTATTGTTAGTCAAACCCTGACCCACTTATATTGGATGCAAAATTCAGTTTACTTAAAATATTCAGTCAGTAAAAACAACAAATATTATTATATTATAAATATTATTATAACATCTTTGTATAAATAGGCACTAGCAGCAGAAATTTTGAAATAACTCATCTTTTCTTTAGATTTGTGTTAATCTGGATTTTCTACGTTAAAGCAAATGATATTCCTTGATTCCTTCCTTTCTCCCCCTATAGGTTATTCTATCTCTACCCAAAGGCTCCATGTCCTAGAATTCCTTCTTTTTATCTGTTCAATTGATAATTCTCTGATCAGTTTTCCCCACCTATTACAACAGACTGCTTGCTTTATATCATGTTATTTTATCCTCTAGATTTCAAAGCCTTTTTACATAGGTTATAAGGTACTTTGATAAACTGAGGCATGTTTTCAATTAAAGATCATAACTTCATGGTCCAAAGTTATTGAGATCAAGCCTGTCTCCAAAAAAGAAATATGAACAGACATCTTTTATTCATTATAGAGGTGACTGACAGTAGGGAGGGGTACATGGCATATAACGCTATAATTAAATGCACACATTATATACATATATGTATATGGATGCATGTTTGCTACTTTTCCTTTTTTAAACATCTTTATTTTAATGGGCGTTTATCTGGAAAGGGAGAATAAATGATTACATTGGCAAATGTACGTGACATAAAATAAGGATGTTATAAAAATTAAATAAAAAGAAAAAAAGGATGGAATTTTTTACATTAATATTTTAACTAATTCTTTGAAATTACAATTCTAACTACAAAGGAAGTATGCCATAGTAGTTTGACAATGTGTCCAATCTGTGTTAATAGGTTTCTCATATATGCCTCTCAAAATTCTTTTCTTTCAAGGCTGAATTTAGTTTCCAACTATGTTAATTTTCCCTTGATTATCTCTGTTGTTAGAGATGGGGGAAGGGGGAGAAGAGAGAACGGGTGTGTATTTATCCCCAATAAATGCAAGAAATGTGAGAGGAAGAACTGTCTCATTTTTGTCTTTGTGCTTTCCAAGCCTATTAGTATGTCTTTAAAAAATCAGTCAGTTTTATTGTGTTATGGAATGGATTCCAATCAGATTGCTTCAAGAAGTTACTTGCTGATAGAAAACTCAATCCACAATCTTTTGTTGATTTGGTGTATGCCCAATGTTAATTATTACACATGCTGAGACTTTTCGAAATGAGTTTAATGCTCCCCATTGGAGAGACTGTTGTTGAAATCTAAAAGTAATCAACCAATCAACCATTAAATTCAAAGTAGGGATAAATTGTATTAATGAACATTGCTTATCTAGGGTAGAAATCAAGAATATCTGAGTACAAATTTATTTCTGATATTAATTTGCTGGGCAAGTTACTTTCTCTCTTCCAGATGGTGTCTATAAGGCAGTGGAGTGTGTGTGTATGTGTGGTGTATGTAAATACATGAATACATGTATGCATATAGAGAAATACAGATATAGACATATTATATTTCAAAAATAAAATAAATGGAGACAATGGTCCAAGCATGATCAATTTATTATTTAGACTAGCATTAGCCAATAAATTGAACTAATGACTTTTTTCAAAGACTAAATCCTCCAGATAGGAATAACTAACCTTAATATAGTTTTAGAGACAGAGTTTGATGGGTGAAGACAAAGTGATTACATACAAGGTAGACAGTATCATAGGAGGAAATGCCCTCCATATGGGACTAATAGTCACTCCTCTCTGTCATAGGGAAATATTTGATTGACTTATTATATCCATTTGCATATTGCATCTTGTTAGTGGACCAGAATTAGCAGACTTTCTGGTGCCTAAAAAGATTTGTTAAATGGTGCAAGAACAATTTAGGGACAACATATCTCTTAGAACTGTCTCTGAGCTATAATACTAGATATCTTGTTATTTTTCTAGGACTTGAAGGTATAAGGGATAACTCCTGTGACTAAGAAATGTTCATTGCTTGGTCCCACCTGTAAGGTTAGACATAATGTAACAGACCCCCTTTTGTCCACCTGCGTTCTTGAAGAACAAGAGGTTTCCTTCAGACAAAAATAGAACAGTGATACAAGTAGGAGAACTGAAATTCTAGACCCAGCTCATAGGCAGAGAGAAAGAAATATAAGAGGGAAAGAGAAAGGGAGAGGGAGAGGGAAAAGGAGAGGGAGAATGAAAATCAGGGAGAGGGAAAGAGAGGGAGATGGACAGGAATAGGGAAAAGGAAAGGGAGGGACAGAGGGAAGGAGAAGGAAAAAAAGGGAGCGGAGAGGGAGAAAAGGAAAGGGGAAAGAAACGTGGAGGAAGAGTGGGAGGGGAAAAGGAAAGGAGGAAGAGAGGAACGAGAGAGCAGAGAAGGAGGAGGAGAGAGAGAAGGAAGAGGCAAAGAGAAAGAGAGAAAGGGAAGAGGGAGAGCAAGAGGGAGAGGAAGAGGGAAAGGGAGGGGAAGAGGAAAAGAGATGGAGAGATGCATGCTTCATAACCTTAAAGTGTTTTGTAAATGTTAGCTATTGTTATCATTATTAGTGCTTCTGAGCTATTTATCCATCACAGTGACAGATAACACACAATTGTTAAATATTGAAGACAAATTAATGGCAGCAAGAAGATAAGGGAAAGATATATGTGGCCTGGACTGAAAAAAATATATAGCATTGTAGATTGCATGGTACATAGATGGGAGGTCAGCTAGTATAGAATAAGGGGGCTAGTGAATATGAATCCATAGGTACAATTAAGCACAAGCTCTGGAGTGTCAGGTCCAGGTAAGCAGAACCAATATAGCAGAGTTTGAAGTTTATATTCTGTAACCCAATCCAGAATGGAACTTCCTTCCCTATGGAGAGATACTAATGCAAATCTGGACAGATAGATTCCCAGCTCTCCCAATTTCAGCTACACAAAATTTGGACAGAGGCAACACTGCTACATTAGCACTCAGATGTCCTGGGTTTCAATAGCAGTTAAGCAAATGAATGCTTATGTGACTTTGGTCAATATCTCTTTTCTTTTTAGTCTTTATCTGTAAAATAAAAAGAGTATACTAGGTTATCTCTATGCCATCTACCAAGTTGAAATTTACAGTCTCTATGTATGTACTTTTCTTTGATGGGGAAGAACAGAGCTAAAAAATGAAAAAGCTTTAGAATGACAATCATGGTCTATAGTTTTAAGATCTTTGGAATCTCTAATTACTAATTGGAATCTCTAATTACTAATGACTCATAGTAAAATGGCAGCCTGACAGTGTCAATTGCACTAATCTGTAATGAGTAAATGAGGGAAGGAGAATAAAGAGGCTGCCCAAAATATAAAGTAATAAGACTTTCTCAATCAATTAAAACCTTTCAAGTTCACACCTGGGGATGGGAGAGAGCAGCCTGGAATATACCCAAATGTTTCCTCACCTTAAGGATGGCATTTAAAAAATTTTTCCAGTTGGAAGTTATCCATTTTTTTTCTTTCTCATGAGAGCTGAGCTCTGAGTTGACGTCTGCCATTTACACTGATAAATTAAGCTTTTGATGAGGGAGCCAAGATGGAGAGTAAACAGGTCTTTGCCTGAACTCTTCCTAGATTCCCTCAGCTCAATACCAGATCAAGCCTTTAAATGGATTTTGGAGTGACAGAACAAATATTTGAAATATAACAGATTTCCAGCAGAAGATGTTTTGGAAGAACTTACAGAAAGGTCTGTTTTAAGTGGACAGGGGGGATGTGACCCAGCACAGGCACAGAGCAGGGAGTCCTAAAGTGCAGAGGTGTCCATGTGCCAGGGGAACATATTGGGAGATTCTTAGACATCATTTAGCAAAGCTAGTTATTCTGTCTTAATTCAGAAGACAGTGGTTCAGCAGACAAGCTGTGAGAGCTCCAACACCACTACAGAAGCAAATAGTGAATACCTGAACCCCAGTTTAACATGCAAGACTTGGCCATGCCCACCCAGTATGAGAAGGAATCTGAGGTCAAAAAAAATTGAAATTCATGGGATGATTGACTGTTTGCCTCTTTAAACCCATGTTCTTCAGTCTGTGAGATAGAGATAATAACAACATAAACATCAGAAGTTGTAGTGAGGATGAGAAGAGTTAATGGCTATAATTCCTTTTGGAAAATATAAATGCAAGCTTTTTTATTAAAGTTGAATTTTGGAGAGATGACAAAGTCAATTGATTACTATTTCCATTCTCTTCATCTTATTTCATCAGAGTATAAGTTGAAGCAAAGTGTACTATTGTTGTTTTAGTTGAGTCAAAGTCTATCGTTATTTCAATACTCTTGTTGAAACCTTAAGTATTCTTAAGACCTGTTGCAACAATGCCTTCTGTAGAAACCTTTCTCTTCTTCCCCGAATTAACAGCAGTCCCTTCCCTTGAATTTTTCATATCTGGTGTGTATCTCCCTGCTTCACTTATATATCATTTTGTATTATAGTTATTTACATATCAATGTATCTCTACAAAGAAAAAAGCTCCATGTCTTGTTGATAAAATTATAATTTCTTCTCTCCTATTTAATATATGTAGATATATTATGTAGATACTACATAAAGTAGTATGGAGGATTCGGGTTATGACAACCCCTGAATCCATAATATAAGGAGAGTTTTTCAAGAATAGTGTTCAATTATCTACATGTAGATAACTTGCAAATGTTCATATCCAGCCCTACCAGTAGCTGACTCAACATATATAAAATAAAATATGTTATTTTGCCCTAGAATCTACATTTCTTGCTAAATTCCTCTTTTTGCCAGCCACTGCCATTCTTCTAGCTGACAAGTCTTGTTTATTCTGCCTCCACAACATTTCACAACTCTCCTTTTTAGTATACTTATATCACAAACCTTTAAATTTTTGTGCTTTACCTCTCACTTGGGCTATTAAAATAATCTCCTAATTTTTCTCAGTGCCTCAAATCTCTCCTTCCTCCAACTCATCTTCTACCCACACTGACATTTTGAGATTTCTAAGGCACATGTTGGATTACTTCAGTCATCTTATGATATTTAGGTGGCTCCATATTGCTTCTAGCATAAGATAAAACATCAGGCAATGGAATATTTTTAATCTCTTACCTACTTTTCATGAAATAATACATAGTGCATGTAAAAAATGTTACACATCAAAAAAAAGTTCTGTCTCAACTGCTATACTCAATGTTCAAGAAATATCTCATCCTACTTCCCTCTCCTATGCCTTTCCACAAATTGTTCCCCATTGTTAATATATATTTCATCTTTATCTTAATAACTTAAAAGCAATAGGTTTCTTTGAGGATTAACTGTATTACTATCTCCCCTACAAGGTTATTCCTCTTTTCCCAAGTTACTGGAAATTACCTACCAAAAAAATGAACATTTTTTAATTTTATTTATTCATTTGTTTTTTTTTGTTTATTCATAATGCATTTGTGCTATTTCCACTGAAGGAATCCTTGAAGACAGGAGTATTTTTTTTTCCTTTGTATAATCAGCATCTCATACTTTGCTTGGAATATCATAAGATATGGATAGAAAGGGAAACATGGAGACAGAATATAAGTAAAGAAAAGGACATAGAGAAAGACAGGTACATATATAAATAGGAATACAAGTACATATTTACATACACATGTATACACATTGTATTGCACACATACATACATGCATATATACAGACTTATTATCTTCATTCAACTCATGGTTTTTCTGTATTTTCTATCAAGGAAACAATGATCTGCAAAATAAAAAAAAGCTGAATAAAAATAAAAGTCAATTAAATCACTGAAGAAAGGAAATATTATAAAAATACCTAAAATTCCTGCTTTCCCCTTTCTCCTTCGTGTTATATTTATCTGAGTTGAAAAAGAAATCCTCTGAGTATTTTGAGGTAGATCATATGGAAATTATTTTGAAATGGTTGGACATTCAGCTCAGAAATATAAAGTGATTTTCCAGTGGTCACAGGCAGAGTGTCAGAAGTGAGATTAAAGGTTTAGTCTTTCTGAAAAATTAAAACTCAGCAAAATGAAGTTAAAGTAAGACAAAATACATGTTATTTTTTAAAAGCTCCTTTTCAAAGCCCCTCATTATATCATGGATTCAGGGGTTGTCATAATTTGAACCTCTAATCATTATTTATGTCTCTATGATTTACTTGAAAATACTCATTAAAACTTTTGAGAAGCTATTATAGAATCAATTTAACTAAAGCACTTCATTCACCTTATGGTACCTTTATTCAGAGGTGAGAGCAGTGGATAGATGTGAGACCAATAAATGAATCGTGGAGGGGTACTAGCTCAAGACACAAATTTAGAGATGTGTCCTTCTGAAAAGTTCAAATAGACAATTTATGTCCAACTTGTGATAGAGATTTTGAAGCTTATGTTAGTTAGATCTGCTTGCCAGGTGCACTGTATTTCGACCCCAACATTGTGATTTCATTCTCTTCAAATACAAAGGACAATAATGATGATCTATTTCTTAGTATGGGAGAAAAAGAGTTCCAGAGAGATGTTGTTTAATTGAGTTGCCATCTGAAAAAGAGGAGTATCTAAATAACATCCCAGATCCTTTCTAGCTATAAATCAAAGATGCTTTCTTCCAATTAATTTTCTTCCAATTAATTTAATAAGCATTGATTAACATTGACCATATTATAGATATTGCGATTATCCATGAATCAATAAATACAACTGCTTCTGTCCCATTTCACAGGAAGAGTATATAGTTCAGTGAAGAAGAAGGCATAAGAGCCATTCACTTATACATAGCAAACATTAAAAGAATACAAAAATGTATAGTGTTCCAACTAGTGATGATATGGATGCCATCCAAAGTCATGGATTCCTGATGAGCATTTCATATATCAATTTGTCATTCACTACAACTATATGGACAAATGTACATAAATATATACATATATATGTATATAAAAGTGAGCTGCCTTATTGATATGTTTGTGCTGTTTTGGCTTCCTTTATGAGCTTTCTATTTGCTCAAATTTATAAAACTTGCCAGGGATAATGATCAATCCTCTTAAGAATCACATTTTCCTTGGGGGGGGGTTGGGTTTTTTTTTTCAGTGACCCAAGAACTATGTTAAGTAGTCAGGGGCTATCTGTTATGGAATAATAGAAGAAATACTCTATTACATAGTACTCTTTTGTGTTCTCCATCAAGCAAAGCCAGATTCTGTTCATCTTCATGAGATAGGTTAAACATATTTTAGTAATTACAAGGATAGAGGGAAGTTTCTGGTTGGGAAAGAAGTGAATACTGGCTTAAGACTTTGCCCTTGTCCTCACTTCCAGAAGTTTTCAAGTTAGTTTTCTCAACCCAAAACATAAAATTTCACACATTTCTGTGAATGTTTGTAACCATGCCATGTAGATCCAGTTATTTTATGCTAATGCCAAATTGCACAGGGGAAGGAGGAGAAGATAAAGTAAATGTCTAATAACAGGTGTGTAATATAGGGTAGATTTTTTTCTTTGAATTTGCCTTTGAATTAAAAAGCAAAAGGAAAAGCAGCAAAATATTGATCCATACATTTCAACTTCTCTTGGAGTTAGCTTTGTGCCTCTAGATCTCTGAAATGGATGGACTTAGACTTTCAACTCTAGAGCAAATAGAAAGCACAAGATGTCTGGACTTGGATTTAGGAAGATTTGTCTTCCTAAATTCAAATCTGGGTTTAGACACATAACGTGTGACTTTGGGCAAGTCATTTAAACCTGTTTGTCTCAGTTCATTATCTGTAAAAATGATCTGGAGAAGGAAAGGACAACCATTCCAGTATCAAACCCCAAATGGAGTCACAAAGAATCAAATATATCTGAAATGTGTTAACAGGTTTATAACTTAGATATATCTGGTTGATTTTGTTTTCACAGCATCACTTATAGCTATCCCCTCTTCTTGATTTCCACCAATCTAGCACATGGGATGCAAAGCACACAGTACTGAACGTAGGAGAACTTTGGCTCAGATCCAAGTTCCATCATTTATCTTTTATAAGTCACCTTTCCTCTGCAAGTCTAGTTTTATCATGTGTGAAAATTAGGGAGTTGTGACTGGATTCCCTTCTGGTTGTAAATCTGTAAATATTTTAATACTATTTGGAAAAATGTAATAACTTCTTAAAGAGATCTTCCTACTTTGTTCTTCCACTTTCAATTCATTCTTCAAAACTTAATACCAATCTCTTTATACTTAGATTGGTTCAATTGATTATTCTACTCAGTAATATGAGTAATGTATGATGCCAATGACCTCAGGTTTAAGATCAATACTTTCTCAAAGGGTTATATTAGCTTGAATAGAGGTATATTTGCTCCCTTGCTGTCAAGGACAAGTATATGTGGTTAGACTCAGTAACTGTATTGTAGTTTTAGGCAATGCAATGATGGAATGGACTTGTCTTATATGCTTCTAGTTACATAAAATGTTAGCCCTTCACCCATCTTCTCAGTTTTTTCCATCAGTATTAATGAAAATATTAGAAGTATTTATATCTAATTACTTTATGTTATTAATCAGCATTTTGCGAAAGGGATATAATAGCTCGAATAGTATATATCCTGTACCACAGTGACAAGAGCAATTGATTTGGAATAAGTGGATCTGTATTCAAAATTGAAATCTACCATTTTATATTTGTGTAGTGAAGTAAGCCACCCAACAACTCCAAGCCTCCCCTTCCTCATTTGTACAATGAGGATTAGATGCTCTTTTAAACCCTATAGCAACCCTGAGCCTTAATGTCTTCATTTATAAAATAAGGGCCATATGATTTTTTTAGCTCTGTTTTTTTTTTAATTTTATTAATACATAGATTACATGGCCCTAATCCTATTTAAGACATTATGGGTCACAATATGAGTTGGAGACAGAATATACAAATGTACACACATAGTTGATTTTTAAAGAAAAAAGTTGAGGTATATCTTGCTCTGTGTCTCAATGGAATTTATTTAAACTTTTTTATCTCCATTCTCAACCTCTCTCTTTTGAGGCTATCACAATATATGAAATCATTCTTTGTACTTGATTACATGTCAAATAATATGCTGGCAGTACTTTCAAAATGAATTTTTAAAAGGAATTGGAAACTCTGTTCTTCACGTGTTCGTAGCTGAACAGAGTTCTGGAATTAAAACTTAAAAATTGCAGAGCTATAGCAATAAAAAAAGAAAGAAGAAAAGAAAGGAAAAGAAACAGGGAAGGAAGAAAGGAACAAAGGAAGAAAGAAGGGAATGAAGGAAGGAAGGAAGGAAGGAAGGAAGGAAGGAAGGAAGGAAGGAAGGAAGGAAGGAAGGAAGGAAGGAAGGAAAAGAAGGAAGGAAGGAAGATAAAGAAGGAAGGAAGGAAGATAAAGAAGAAAGGAAAAAGGAAGGAAGGAGGAGAAGGGAAGGGAAATAAAAATGGATATCTTTAAGTTCTAACTTGATTTCATAATCTTATTGAACTGTCTTGTCACTTTGACATTAATTCCCTTCACAAGTCAAAAGGAATATATTTTCTTCTACAACTCTAATCTCTGGTAAATTTGACACTCATGGCAAGTAGACTCCTATTTCCAAAGAGGAAAGGAATTCATTTTGAATGAAAGAAAACCTATCCTGTACATAACAGAAAGCTTCCTTTTCCAGCTTGTCAGATGACTCCTTGTGAACCTCAATTGTGAACTGGGGAGGTGGGGTTCTTATATTGTATAAAGAAATTGCCACCTTATTTTGCTCAAATAAAAACATTTGACTCCCCTTTCCTGAGGCTTAATATTGTGAACAGAGACAAAAGGAAAGGTAGAATTTTCATGTTCCCTCTTCCCATATTCTAAACAACTCAAAGATAACTAGATTTGAATAAGGAGCCTCTTGAACAGCTTTGATTCACATTTTTAGCAAGACAAAGTATAAAAAAACTTTGCTATACATAAAACTTTGCCTTTTGGTTGCTTCCTAGTATACTGAAATCAATACTTTATTATTATTTTCATTATTATTATTGCCATTTTCAAATGAGGGAACTGAGGCATAGAAATTTTGAATTATTCAACAAACATTTCTTAAGCATTTGCTACTGGAGATACAAAGAAAAATAAAAACAAACAAATGAGCAAACTACAACAATGAAAAAGTAAACTGTGACTGCTTCAAGGAAATTTAGAATCTAATTAGGTAGACATAAACTGAAACCAAATATGAGTAAAAAGGGCTGTGTGTATGTGATTAATTGGAGATAACCAGCAGTTGGAAGGCACTAGTATTAAATGCAATTGAAAATATCTTCTTGTAGAATGTGGGATTTTAACTGATATTTGAGGATATTAGGAAAGGCAAGGAAAGAGCAACAAAGAGGAAGAAAATTCCAGGCATGGAGACCATCAATTAAAGTATGCATAGTGAGAAAATGGAGTGTCTTTTATGAGGAATAGCAAGGAGGTTGTTGTCACTGCATCAAAGAAAATGTGGGAATAAGGAATATGTAAGAGGAGTGGAAAGGGAGGAAATGGTCAGGTTATGAAGAGCTTTGAATATACAGTGAAATGTTTTATATTTAACCCTGGGAGGTGATAGGGACCCCTAAATTTTACTGATAGTAGGTCTTGACCTTGTTAAATAAGTGTTTTACTAGCTGAGTTAAAGTAGGGAAAGATTGAGGTGTGGAGGACAATCAGAAGACTTTTGCAATAGTACAGGAGTGTGATCATGATGATGATCTTCTCTAGACTAGTAGTAGTGTTACAGGAAAGAAGGTTAGAATACTTATCGAGGGACACAGAACCAGCAGAGACAGGAATCAAATTTAAGCCATCTTCATTGTCCACTATGTGAACTAACTTCTTGAATACCTGGAATAAGGAAGGATCTTTTTACTTTCTTTTTTTTAATAAAACAAAAGTACTTTTACATGTAGAAAATTATTGTCTTTACATTATTAATGTTATTTTTTTTCTTTTTTAATTTTTTATTAACACTTTTTATTTTTTTTCAAAACATATGCATGGATAATTTTCAACGTTCACTCTGGCTAAACTTTGTGTTCCATTTTTTTTTCCCTTTTCTTCCCCCCACCCTCTCCCCTAGATGGCAAGTAACTGAATATATGTTAAACATGTGCAATTCTTCTATACAATTATCATGTTGCACAAGAAAAATAAGATTAAAAAGGCAAAAAAATGAGAAATGCAAACAACAAAAAGAGTAAAAATAATGTGTCGTGATCTACAATCAGTCCCCATAATCCTCTCTCTGGGTGAAGATGTCTCTCCATCACAAGATCATTGGAACTGGCCTGAATCATTCATTCATTCATCCACACACACACACACACACACACACACACACACACACACACAATACATATGTATAATGTATATATACATATACATATATACATCATACATATATGTATATATGTATGTATAATGTATATATTGCATTTATTCTGATCATAGGAGATATTTTCTAATACCAACTCAATCCCAAATAGAGACAGACATTATTTTATCCATATTTATAAATATCTCATCAGTATTCAAATTGTGTACCTCTTTTATTGACCTGCCCTGATGCTGTTTCCAAAGCCTGAGATATTACAACACACGAGGGACAGGGAGGGGTAATTGTCAGTATTTGCTGAGGTCCTCACTCAAATGTCTACATGTCCCCATTAAAGAATATTGTTTGATGACCTGGGATACCATAGCATCTCATTGCTAGTACTTGCTTTCCCTTGGGAATCTCTTATAGCCCTCATGGGAAAAGGCCAATTTAAATTTGAAAGACAACACAACCTTTGTAAGGGAAACCATGTGGGCCCTAGAAAAGGGCAACAGCATCTGGCTTTTCTCTGCTAAATTGCATGAGGTATAACTCTCATTCCTTTCCAGGCATGATCCACTGAGAATTGACATTGAACTGTCAAGGAGGCTCTGCCCATTAAAAAGGAAGGAAGCCAGATGTAATTAGCATGGGCTTTAGGTAAAGCCACCTGATACAGATGCAGGATGCTTCCTTTATTCCAGGAACAACATAGGCAGCAGAGGATGTATAGCACCCCCTTTCTTACCTCCGCTAGATTTAGAATTAATATTTCCTAAAGGACCATTTGAGATGCTGAAGATTAAACTAGAGATGTTGGGACTTGGTGATGAAGGGAAAGCAGAAATGGTTGGGATTACATATATTTCTATAAAGAATATGCCTTCCTTTGCTGCTAATAATCAGCAGTTTGTTGTTAGAGTTTCAGGTCTAACTCTATTCTTTTTTAAATGTATCACCTGTGTGGCCATTAGAAAGTTTCAATTATTTGAGTCTCAGTTACTCCATCTGTAAAATGGGAATAGTAACTATACTATCTATCCCACAAAGCTTTTGTGAGACTCAAGAGTAATACTATATTAAGGTGCCTTTGCAAATCTTTAAACTTTTTTTTCCTCCCAGGCTGAGTTATTCGAGAATAGAAACTATGTGACTATCTTATCTAAATTTGTATCTCTAGAAATATTTAGCACAGGCCTCCAATCTATAGCTAAGCAAGAACTTCACCTATAGCAAACCTGTTAAATGGCAATTCAGTTGTTGTTCAATACCATCAATAAGAGAAAAGCAATGACCTCTTCATTCTCCTTATGGGCAGCTTTAAGCATTAGGCAGTTGATTTTTTTTCCTGACACCAGGATGACATAAACTTCCAGGCAATCCATTTCTCCTGCTTCTCTCCTTAAGCATCAGGTAGGCTCAAGCACAATCACTCATGAAAGTAATAACCCTCCATATATTTGACAGCAGCTGTTGTGACCATTTAGTTCATTTATTTAAGAAGAATAATCTATTTTAAGCAACTTATAAATGGCATGAATTTATTTTCCTCTGGATAATTAATACCTTTCCCAAAGTATATTGCTTAGACTGACATTGTACTATAGATATACCTTAGGTAGGAAAGAATAGAATGGGACATCACCTCCTTATTCATTTGGGTTTTTTTTTTTTTTTGCTGAGGCATTTGGGGTTAAGTGACTTGCCCAGAGTTACACAGCTAGGAAGTATTAATTGTCTGAGGACAGATTTGAACTCAGATCCTCCTGATTTCAGTGCTGGTGCTCTATCCACTGCACCACCTAGCTGTCCCAATCACCTCCTTATTGATAGAAGCTGTTTCAAATTATTATTCTTTTTATTAAAATTCTAAGATATTTTATCAGATGAACTGATGTCTAGATATACCTAATATAATCTATGTTATATTTGTAATGTTGATTTTGAGGACCAAAGTATAAATTATGGATTTAATTTAATTAAGTAAGCTCATTATTTAATGGTACTTTATTCAATTTAGTGTATGGATAGCTATATATACATATCTATCTATCTGTATGTATATACATATATGTACATAGAAATATATTTCATGTACAACTCTGGCTAACACTGATCACATTTCCAAAAATTTAATTCAAAGCAGAGTTTAACCCTTTATGTCTTTAATTTGATATTATGCATGCTCTCTATTAGATCCTCAGATATGCATTCTACCACATAATTATATAACAGTGGAGAGAATTGAATTGATGGATGATCATATCATAACTGCATTTTACATGATTGTCAGTGAATTGGCAACTGTTACCTGAAGTGTTTCATAACTGGGCAAAATAAGTCCTCATTGCCATGTCTACAAAATAAAAATTCAATTTAAATTTTGGGGTTTGGTGATAACTCCCTTAGCTATCTGTTATGTCTGTAGAAAAAATTACATCTAAAAAGTTTTTGTACAAACAAAACTAATGCAGACAAGATTAGGAGAGAAGCAATAAATTGGGAAATCATCTTTACATTTAAGGGTTCTGATAAAGGCCTCATTTCTAAAGAATTGACTCATATTTATAAGAATTTAAGCCACTCTCCAATCGATAGTCAAAGGATATGAACAGTTTCTAGTCATATGAAAAAGTGCTCCAAATCACTATTGATCAGAGAAATGCAAATTAAGACAACTCTGAGGTACCACTATACACCTGTCTGATTGGCTAAGATGAAAAGAAAAGATAATGACGAATGTTGGAGGGGATGGGGGAAAAACTGGGACACTGATACATTGTTGGTGGAACTGTGAACAAATGGAACCATTCTGGAGAACAATTTGGAACTATGCTCAAAAAGTTATCAAACTGTGCATACCCTTTGATTCAACAGTGTTTCTACTTGGCTTATATCCCAAAGAGATCTTAAAGGAGGAAAAGGGCCCCACATGTGCAAAAATGTTTGTGGCAGCCTTTTTTATAGTGGCTAGAAATTGGAAACTGAATGGATGCCCATCAATTGGAGAATGGCTGAATAAATTATGGTATATGAATGTTATGGAATATTATTGTTCTGTAAGAAACATAAGAAACGACCAGCAGGATGATTTCAGAGAGGCCTGGAGAGACTTGCATGAACTGATGCTGAGTGAAGTGAGCAGAACCAGGAGATCATTATACACGACAACAACAAGATTATATGATGATCAATTCTGAAGGACATGGTTCTCTTCAACAATAAGTTGTTTCAAACCAGTTCCACTTGTTCAGTGATGAAGAAAGCCATATACACCCAGGGAGCAGCCTGTGGGCTCTGATTGTAAACCACAATATAGCATTTTCACACTCTCTATTGATGTTTGCTTGCATTTTGTTTTCCTTCTCAAGTTTTTATTTTTCTTATAGATCCAATTTTTCTTGTACAGCAAGATAACTGTATAAATATGTATACATACATTTGATTTGTCCTGTATTTTAATGTAATTAACATGTATTAGACTACCTGCCATCTAGGGGAGAGGTGGGGGTAAAGAGGGAAAAATTTGTAATGGAAGGCTTTGCAAGGATCAATGTTTAAAAATTACCCATGAATATGATTTGCAAATAAAAAGCTTTAATTGAAAAAAGAAAAAAATATATATCTCAAGTCAAATTTTAATATTGCAGAGAATGAGAGAATAGTAGGATTTGTTTCCTAGATTAATCCTTGGAAATCATGTCTCCTATTTTATTTTTTTGACAAAAAGGCCATATCATTGGAGTTGGCCTATATTCCCCCAGATGATGCAAATACTCAGCCTAATCTTACTCTCTTCTCTTGAGCAACTATTCCATGTCACCTTACAATTCATTCAGAGGTACTCCTACCAATGTGTACTAATTATGTCACTTGCCTTTTAAAATATATTTTTATTTATTTTTTCAAGCATTTCCCAATTATATTTTCCCCAATTTTTCCAATAATATATATGTATTTTTAATTTTGAGATTCATATTTTCTCTTTCCTTTCTACATCTCTACTCTCCATGAGAATGCAAGCAATTTGTTATCAGTTATGTATGTGAAGTTAGGGGATACATTTTTTTTTTGCTTTTTTTTTTTTTTGCTGAGGCAATTGGGGTTAAGTGACTTGCCCAGGGTCACACAGTTGGGAAGTGTCTGAGACCAGATTTGAACTCAGGTCCTCCTGACTTCAGGGCTGGTGCTCTAACCACTGCGCCACCTAGCTGCCCCTAGGGGATACATTTTTATATTAATTATGTTGCAAACAAAGACTAAAAGAGGATAAAAATTAAGAAAATATATAAGAAAAATTATATATGCATTCAGAGTTCATTAGTTCTCCCTTTCTGTCTTTGTCTGTCTCTTGATCTGTCTCTCATTTTCTCTGTGTCTCTGTCTCTTTCTTTCTCTGTCTTTGTGCCTCTGTCTCTCTCTGTCTCTGTCTCTGTCTCTCCTTCTGTTTTTCTCCCTCTCTCCTCACCTGGACCCTTTGTGACTCCTTTGTAATTTTCTTGGATCATTGTCTTGATTAAAATAACAATCTTTCAGAGTTGATCATCCTTACAATATTGCTGTTACTGGATTTAGTGCTGTTATGGTTCTATTCACTTCACTTTGTATGAATTCAGGTAAGTCTTGCAAGTTTTTTTTTTCTAAAATTATCCTTATAATTTCTGACAACACAGTTGTATTCCATCACAATCATACCACAACTTGTTTGACTATTTTCCATAAATTCCATTTTTTTCAATGAGAGTAAATGTTCATGAAATGAATTTGAAGGAAAAGAGACTGGTAATCAAATATGTGAAGAAATCATAACAATACACAAAGCAGACTAAAAGCACTCAAAGGTTTCAAAGAATCCCATAAATAAACAATGGAAACACATTACCTTCCACCTCTATTGAATTCTTCTGGGAGCTAAAAATTCTTGTGGAATTGCTAAACAGATTTCATTTTTACCTTATCCTATATTGTCTGTTTACTGACTCAAGGTCTGGACTTTCTGACCAGTGAGTATTTGTGTTTATATGAGTTCATGAGTCATCATCTTGGCAGTAGTCATCCTTCCTCTATAAGAAAGGTATGGATGAAGGGAACACCTTCTACTGTCCATAAGCATCTAGGAACTCCTGATTACTCAAACTGATGATATATCTACCAAAACTAGGAACAGCAATTTTAGGATTGTTCTTTTGTTATATGTCCTCATGGAAAGAAACATCAGAATCTTGAGATTCATCCTCACTCTAACTTGGGCATGCACATAAATACACTTTTATGTTTATTCCGCTATTGAAAAGTCAAGAAGGGAGAGAAATTCTGCCCTCATCCCTATAAAGTCAAGAAAGAGCTTTCAGAGTTCCAAATCACACTTTCAATAGAGTGGGAAGAAGAGGTGACAGTGGAACTTGTTTCTCCTTTAAAGCCTAGCTGCTAAGTTGTCAATAATTTCAAAAACTCCTCTGCTTCCCAGGGTGAGGGACCATGGAGAACCAGGTCATGAATGTCCAATAGTAAGGAATGAGAGCACAAGTCCATTGCCAAATATATCCCCTGGCATCTGAAATCCAGAGGGACCAATAAAAAAAAAACTGTTGAATTATCCCAAACCACAAGTTCTTCAGCACTGAGCTAGAGCATGTCTCTCTCCATGAAGCCAAAGCACACATGCTCAACTCCATGGGAGGTGTCCCACTTCAGTAGATAGCTGATTATCCTTGTTAAATGCTAATCTCAATGCAGGGCATGTGTATGTGTGAGTGTGTGTGTGTGTGTATGTGTGTGTGAATAATCCAACAAGTATATTATTGTTCAGTCATATTCCCCCTTTGGGGTTTTATTGGCAAAGATATTATTGTTTGCCATTTCCTTTTCCACCTTCGATAGGCAAAGTAAGGCAAAGAGTTTTAAATGCCTTTTCCAGAGTCACACAATTAGTCAATATCTAGAACAAGATTTCAACTCAGAAGGAAGAGTTTTTCTGACTTCAAGCCCAGCACTCTATTCTATCATCTAGCTGCCCGAACAAGTATAGCGATCAAGCTTATTCCCTAACCATCTAGATAATTTTATATAGCATCTCCATGTTATGTGGATGAATAGTTCTATACCTTCTTCTGAAGAATATAACTGATTTGCCCAAGAAAAGTCTTATTCTTTTAATTTGTTAAGTTGCCTAACTAGCATCGGGTTATACCCTCTAAATTTATATCCTGAAGCTATAGTTGCCCTCATTCTATTTAGCAATGGATAGAAAGAAAAAGCAAGTTCGGTATAAAAGGGCAGGAAAAGGGAAGGTTAGGTCTTTTTTTTTAAATAATAGATTTTTATTTTCAAAATATATGGAAAAATAGTTCTCAACACTCACCTTTCAAATCTAGTGTTCCAATTTTCTTCCTCTCTTCCCTCCACCCTCTCCCCCAGTAATCCAGTGAATGTTCATCATGTACAATTATTCTGCACATATTTCCATATTTATCATGCTGCACAAGAAAAAATCAGATCAAAAAGGAAAAAAAAATAAGAAAGAAAATAAAAATCAAGAAAACAACAACAAAAAGATGAAAATACCATGTTGTAATTCACACTCAGTCCCCATAGTCCTCTCTCTGGATGCAGATGGCTCTCTCCATCACAAGAATTGACCTGAGTCCCTTCATTGTGGAAGAGAACCATCTCCATCACCATTGATCATCACATGATCTTCTTGTTGCTGTGTACAATGTTGTCCTACTTCTGTTCACTTCACTCAGCATCAGTTCATGTAAGCCTCCCCAGGTCTCTCTGAAATCATCCTGCTTCTCATTTCTTATAGAACAGTAATGTTCCATAACATTCACATATTATAACTTATTCACCCATTCCTCAACTAATGGGCATCCTGGCTAGTTTTTCATGAGCTGTCTCAAGGCAAGCTCTCAGGCCATGCCAGAAGACAGAGAGAAAAGGGACTTTGCTGAAAGGAGAGATGATAGAGTGCCATGGATAAACTCGGCCCATTCCACAATTTGCTTCAGAACTAACCTTGCCACCTGAATTTTTTCTTAGATACCTCGGGAGCACAGTTAAAGTTAGTTTTATATGTTATAACAATATGGCAGTTTCTCTTGGTTCACTGATTAAGCTGCTTACTTTAGTTAAAATAGTCATAGAAGGATTGAATTCTTTACTCACTGAGTTCAGAAAGGTTTTTTTCGTGTTTTTTTTCTCCCTTCTGCTTTTAATATGTTGTTTACTTGTCTTTTCTCCTTGAAAGAAAAATATTGATTTTTTGGCTAAAATAATATAATTAAAACTACAAGTTTTGTTTTCCATGATTCTGTTTTTAGTCATAAACTCATCCTTAGATCTAACTGTCTCATTTTTCTATGCTCCCCCAATTTATTTATGATACCATCCTTTATATCTTTATCCATTTTTATGTGCGATGTGTTGGTATATATCTAGTTTCTTACAAACTTTTTCGATTTTCTCAGTAATTTTTATCAAATGGTGAATTTTTACCTTCACAACCTAGATCTTTCATTTTTTCAAACAATAGGTTTCTATGGTTATTTACTAATGTGTATTGTGTACCTAATGTATTTCATTGATCTACTACTCTATTTCTTATCCACTACCAGATAGTTTTGATGATCACTATTTTGTAGTAATTTGAAATCTGCTAGGCTGCCTTCCCTCACATTTTCCCCTTATGGATTCTCTTGATATTTTTTGACCTTTGGTTCTTCCAGATGAATATTGTTATTATTTTGTCCAGCTCTACAAAATAATATGCCTTTATTTGAATGAAGATAATTTTGTAATTGTGTTTATATAATCCCTTGGTTTGTCTTGAGAGGTAGTTTCTCAAGCCTTTTATATGGTCTACATATTATTTTATGGTCTACAGTTATTTTAAATAAAATTTCCTTTCCTATGTCTTTATGCTGGGTTTTGTTGGTAGTATATGAAAATGTTGATGCTTTGTGGGTGTTTATTTTATATCCTGCAACTTTGTTGAAATTTTTAATTGTTTCACCTAATTTTTTAGTTCATTTACCAAGATTACCTAAGTATTCTAACTTATCATTACACGATGTAAGCTTTGTTTCCTTATTGCCTGTTTTTATTGCTTCAATTTATGTTTTTCTCGTCTTAGTACTATAACATTTGACGATAATAATAAACAATAGTTATGATAAACGATATCCCTGATAATACTTCATCCCTGATGTTCTTGGGACAGCTTCAAGTTTATGTCCATTCTATTCAAAGCTTCCTCTTGATTTTTAAAAAATGTTTTTAATAGATACTACATATCCTTTTAAGAAAGGTAACATTGGGGGTGGAGCCAAGACGGCGAACTGCAGACAGCATTCTCTGTGAGCTCCTGAGACCTTCCCTCAGACCCAGACAAATTGAGCCTTTGAACTGGTTCTGGAGTGAGGGCTCTACCAAAAACTTGGAGTACATCGCACTTCTATCAAAAATCTACTTTGAAAGAACTCCGGAGAAGGTCAGTTTTAGATGGGCAGGGGATAGAGCAGCTCCCAGCGCTCAGATGCCAACGTGCGGCCAGGGTGCAAGTCTGGGGCTGGGACAGAGCAGAGGATTTTAGGCTGCCAGGAAGTCCCTGGGAGACACTTGGGCTACTTTGCTCTTCTTGCGGGCAGGTGCTTTAGCAGATCTGCCTTTGGTAAAGGGTGGATTGAGAGCAGCTGAAAGTTTGTCCTAGAGCAGATCTAGCCCACCAGCCCCAGACCAGAAGTCAACTCGGCAAACTGCCACAGGGCAAATTGAAACAGTGGCAGAATTCCCTGCTGGTGATACCTTGAAACAGTGGCAGAATTCCCTGCTGGTGATACCTCAGCTCAAAAACATGAGCAAGAAGCAGAAGAGAGCTCTCACCATTGACAGCTTTTACAGAGAGAAAGTAGGGCAGATCCCAGATCTTGAGGTTCTGAAAACAAACCCAGAGGAAGTTCCAAAGGCGGACATGAACTGGTCCCTTTTTCAGAAGGCTTTCCTGGAAGACTGCATAAAGAATCTCAAAAGAGAGTTAGAAGAAGAATGGGGAAATAAATAGAGATCAGTGGAAGAAGAAAATATCACTCTGCAATACAGATGTGAAAAAAAATGGAAAACAAGATTGGTGAATTGGAAAAAGACAACAATTCACTGAAAAATAAAATTGGTGAATTGGAAAAAGTCACCAACTAACTGGAAAATAAAAATAGTGAATTTGAAAAAGACAACAATTCGCTAAAAAATAAAATTGGCAAAATGGAAAAAGAATACAATGAACCAAAAAATTCAACTGGCTAGTTACAAAAGGAGCTAAAAAAAAATAACTGAAGGAAATAATACGTTAAAAATGAAAATTTATCAAGCCATTCTCCAATCAATAAATGGTCAAAGGATATGAACAGACAATTTTCAGAGGATGAAATTAAAACTATTTATAGTCATATGAAAAGGTGCTCCAAATCACTATTGATCAGAGAAATGCAAATCAAGACAACCCTGAGATACCACTTCACACCTGTCAGATTGGCTAAAATGACAGGAAAAGTTAATGATGAATGTTGGAGGGGTTGTGGGAGGGCTGGAACACTGATGCATTGTTGGTGGAGCTGTCAACGGATACAGCCATTCTGGAGAACAATTTGGAGCTATGCTCAAAAAGTTATCAAACTGTGCATACCCTTTGACCCAGCAGCATTTCTATTGGGCTTATATCCCAAAGAAATCATAAAGGAAGGAAAAGGCCCCACATGTGCAAGAATGTTTGTGGCAGCCCTTTTTGTAGTGGCTAGAAACTGGAAATTGAATAGATGCCCTTCACTTGGAGAATGGCTGAATAAATTATGGTATATGAATATTATGGAATATTATTGTTCTGTAAGAAATGACCAGCAAGATGATTTCAGAGAGGCCTGGAGAGACTTACATGAACTGATGCTGAGTGAAATGAGCAGAACCAGGAGATCATTATACATGGCAACAACAGTACTATATGACGATCAATGATGGACATGGCTCTCTTCAACAATGAAATGTTTCAAACCACCTCCAATTGTTCACTGAAGAAAGCCATATACACCCAGAGAGAGGGATGCGAAATGTGGACCACAACATAACATTCTCATACTCCTTGATTGATGTTTGCTTACATTGTGTTTCCTTTATCTGATATATCGTTTGTGTAGATAAGATTTTTCTTGCACAACAATGATAAGTTTGGAAATATGTATACATATATTCGATTTGCCAATATTTTAACATAATTAACATGTAGTGGATATCCTGTCATCTAGGGGAGGGGTGGGGAGTTGGGGGGAAAAATTTGTAACGGAAAGCTATGTAAGGGTTATTGTTGAAGAATTACCCACACATGTTATGCAAATAAAATAAAATTTAAAAAAATGAAAATTTAACAAATAGAAATGAATGACTCAATAAGACTTCAAGAATCAGTCAAACAAAAACAAAAAAATGAAAAAATATAAGAAAATATGAAATATCTCCTAGGAAAAACAACTGACTTGGAAAACAGATCCAGGAGAGACAATCTAAGGATTACTGGACTCCCTGAAAGCCACGATGAAAAAAAAGAACCTTGATGCTCTCTTCCGGGAATTCATGAAAGAGAATTGCCCTGATATTTTAGAATCAGAAGTCAAATTGGCAGTGAAAGAATTCACTAATCACCTCCTGAAAGAGACCCCAAAATTAAAACCCCAAGGAATATCGTGGCCAAATTTCAGGACTAGGGTACCAAGGAAAAGATATTGCAAGCAGCTAGAAAAAAAACAGTTCAAATACCAAGGAACTGTCATTAAAATTACACAAGATCTGTCAGCTTTCACATTAAAGAATCAAAGGGCTTGGAATCAGATATTCCGAAAGGCAAAAGAACTTGGGTTACAACCAAGAATAAGTTATCCAGCTAGAATGAACATTATCTTCCAGGGAAGAAGATTGTCATTCAATGATACAGGAGAATTTCACCTATTTCTAATGAAAAGACCAGATCTAAACAAAAAATTTGACCTCCAAACACAGAACTCTAGAGAAGCATAAAAAGGTAAAAAGGAAAGGACTCTTGAGAACTATATCTCTACTATGGGTATCCTTAACGAATGGGGGTATAATTTGATTTTACTTTGATAATAATGGAAAAGAAATTAAAGGTGGAAGGGATATCATATTGTAAAAAAAAAGGAAGTGGAGAAGAAGGTAAAATAAAGTAAAAAAAAAAAGAAGGTAAAATAAGGCAAAGTCTCATGACGAGACATAAAAAATCTAATATAATTGAGGGAAAGAAGGGAAGGCGATGAGTATTGTGTAAATCTTACTCTCATTAGATTGGGATCTAAAAGAGTATATCAGACACATTTGGTTTCAAAGAAAAACCTGGTCCTCCTTATAGGGAAGTAGGAGGGAAAGGAGGAAAAGAAAGCGATAAACTGATAGAAGGATTAGGGGAAAGGTAAAAAAAGAGGGAGGGTTCTAAAGGGGAGAGGACTGTTAGAGGTAGGTGGTCATCAAAAACAAAATACTGGGGAGGGGGGAACGTAGTAAGGGGAAAGGGAAGAGAAAAATAAAACTTTGGGTAAATAAGATGGCAGGAAATATAGATATAGTTATTTTAACTGTGAATGTGAATGGGATGAACTCTCCCATAAAACAGAAGCGGATAGCAGACTGGATTAAAAGCCAGAATCCTACAATATGTTGTTTACGAGAAACACATCTAAAACTTAGAGATACATACAGAGTGAAGGTAAAGGGCTGGAGCAGAATCTTTTATGCTTCAGGTGAACCAAAAAAAAAAGCAGGGGTAGCAATCCTTATCTCAGATCAAGTAAAAGCAAAAATAGATCTAATTAAAAGAGATAAGGAAGGAAACTATATTTTACTAAAGTGTACCATAGACAATGAAGCAGTATCAATATTAGACATATATGCATCAAGTGGTATAGCATCCAAATTCCTAGAGGAGAAACTAACAGTGATGCAAGGAGAAATAGACAGTACAACTATACTAGTGGGGGATCTCAACCTTGCTCTCTCAGAATTAGATAAATCAAATCAGAAAATAAATAAGAAAGAAGTTAGGGAGGTAAAAAAAAATGTTAAAAAAGTTAGGTATGATAGATCTCTGGAGGAAATTGAATGGTGATAGAAGGGAGTATACTTTTTTCTCAGAGGTTCATGGAACTTATACGAAAATTGATGATGTGTTAGGGCATAAAAAACTCAAAATCAAATGCAGAAAAGCAGAAATAGTAAATGCATCCTTTTCAGATCATGATGTTAAAAAAAAAACTCACATGTAATATAAAGCCAGGAGAAAATAGATCAAAAGTTTGTTTTAATTTTATTTTATTTGCATAACATATGTGTGGGTAATTCTTCAACACCAACCCTTACATAGCTTTCTGTTACAATTTTTCCCCCCAATTCCCCACCCCTCCCATAAATGGCAGGATATCCACTACATGTTAATTATGTTAAAATATTGGCAAATCGAATATATGTATACATATTTCCAAACTTATTGTTATGCAAGAAAAATCTTATCTACACAAAAGATATATCAGATAAAGGAAACACAATGTAAGCAAACATCAATCAAG